>CM021107.1:227651042-227790482 GCA_007115665.2 Sequoiadendron giganteum | reverse complement strand
CTTTTTTGTCATATTGTGTTTTCCACTTAGCAAGGTTCATCCTTCTTGGCTTTCACATTTCCACCTCCTTTTCATTGAACTTATTTTTCTCACCCATTCGATAGGTGATGATTTTATGATAAAAATTATCTATACTTGGCATACATAGTTCTATTGAGATCCTTTGACTGCCTATACATTGGTTTCAGCCCACATGATGGGCAACCAAGTTTCCCCTTTGTTTGTAGCCCTAAAATAAGAATGGAAATGATATTTAGTAAATGGTAAAATAAACAAAATAATTACAAATATAATTTATAATATATTACCATAATAAATAGAGAGTTTGAGGCATCATGAATTGTTCGGATAAGGATTGCATGAAATAAATTTCTATCACTGAGAGTTCTTAATACATTGTACATATTTACACCATTCTATAATTCATGAAGTTCATCAATGAGGGGTTTCATGTATACATCCATATCCTTTACCTAATACTTTTATAAGTAAACAAAAAGTTCAAGTTATCAGGGTTTAACTAAGTTAAAAAAAATTATATAGCACTACTAGATAGAGGGGACCTTAAGACATTAATTTAAGATAAAATATTAATTTTTCATTAAATATATATTTTATTTTTAAATTATATTTTTAATTTTCTAATTGTTTAAAATTAAGACAATAAAAAAATACTTTAAGAAAATAAAATTATTTCCCTTTTTTCATTCATTTTCCCTCCATTCAACATGCATTTTCCTTTTCCCCCCCTCATTTAGCATTGCACATTGTGAAATGAGAAAAATGAAAAATGTGAAATAAAAAATATGCAAGCAAATCACCGTAACTGTGAATGTGCAATGCCTCGTGAAGGAGTTTTGGTATTTATATATCTATCCTTTTTAATTTTGGACAACAATACCAAATTTGAAAGGCTACAAAAATATCTGGAGAGAAAGTTGAGTTTGTACAAGGGTTATCGATATATATACTTTGTTGCATGTATTTTGATGCTAATAACTATCTCAACATCATAATTCAAATCTTTCCACCAATTAATCAATATTTTGAACCATCAGATAATGTAAATGTAGCTTAAATTGTAACCTAGGTTTACAATATCTAATGAGCCAAAATACTATTTAACTGTTGGAAAGATTTGAATTGTAATTTTGAGATAGTCATTAGCATCAAAATACATGCAACAAAGTATATATACTGATAACCCCTATAACAAACTTAAGTTGCTCTATAAAACAATTTGTAGCCTTTGAAATTTGGTATTGTTGTTCAAAGCTGAAAAGGATGGAGATCTGAATACTATATCTCTTTCAAGGGGCATTGCACATTCACACTTATGAGGATTTATTTGCATGTTCTCTATTTCACATTTCACAATTTTTTCACTTCACAATGTGCTTTCAATTATTTCTTTTACACCTCTTCTTGATGGGTGGATGATTTATTGAATTGCCTTCTAGATGTCTGGAGCTAACAAAATTGAACAATAAATCTCCTTCTTTGACTCTTCAATACTTTATACGGTAATAGGGTGCACCTTTCCTCATATTTCTCTTACATCAAGTCAATATCTATCTCACTTTGTATATCAAATTCTACCATAACCTTCACCATAAAGAAGTCAGTCTCTTATAAACAATCTTTCATATGGGTGCTTGAAACTCCCTAAACCCTGTCATTCTATGAATTTATATGATTCTTCATGTTGATTGTCTTTCATTGGTTTGATCACTCAACACTTTTACCTGTCTTGTTGTGGAGCACTTCCATTCTTATGAAGCCTTCAATCTACCCTCATACCATCTAGAATGGTTGTTCTTCAACTTGGTCCTCTTGGTGATAAGATTCACAAGTATAACCTATAATCAGGTGATTGTGTTCCTTTTATGTTCACTACCTAATGATTGTGTACTTTTTCTTATGATATTTTAATGGTTCAACTGCCTCATCAAAATACTATTGATTGTCATCCCATGTTAAAAACAATGACACAATGAATGTATCATTATTGTGCAAGATCTTGAAGGGTCAGTGCAGGATCATGGGGGTCCAAACCAAGCCTCTAAGTGACAATAAAAATTCAAAAAAATAGAGTTAGGCAACTTGACATAAAAAACATAATTTGAAAAATATGTAAGAATAAAAGTTGTAAAAAATTGAATGTAGTTTCTAGGCTACTAGTTCTTTTTTGGAAAAAAAAGAAGTAAATTTGTTTTGCGAAAAATTGAAATTTCAATGCAGTAGTACTAAATTTTTAGGAAAAAGATAAGAAGCAGGTGTATGTTTGACCACCCTAAGTACAATCAAAAATAATATTTTTTTGAATCTTTCAATATAAGTAGATGACACATGCTCGGATGTGCCAAAAAAAAAATTGTATTTTTTTCCATGTAAATAATTAGTTATGATATTTTAATTAGAACATTTTAGAATTATTAAAACGTCTCTGTTTGACCACCATAACTTGGTCAAAAATTTATGAAATTCATTTTTTTTATCTTATAGTATGCAGAGCATAGAATGTGACACATCTTGTAGGTTCAAAAAATGTTAAGTAGTTTGCAAGTTATAAAAATTTTCAATCAACCTATTAATTAGAACTTTAGTCGTAATGTATGTAGATAATCAATAATAATTATTTATTAAATAAAAAATGAGGCATACCTTAAATTGGTGGAAAGCTGACAATTTTTTATATAAACCCTTTTCGTTTCATTAAATTCAGATAAAAAAGTGGTCAGCCACAAGGGCGAACTTCAAAAACTAAGAAAAAATTCTAAACACGTTTTTGTGTTGACTTTCCAAGTTAGGAAATCCTAAAGCAAATCTAGAGCCTACTAATTTTGTCAAAAAAAATGGATATTTGTTCACAATGAATATCCATTAATTGTAATATTTATAATACATAATATTTAATATTATAAAATATACTAATATATTATATATTATATATTATGTATTATATTATATATTATTATATTATTACTTTATTACATTATATATTATATTAATATTATGTAATATTCTATATATTATATATTATATATTAATTAGGAGAGAGAGGGAGTGAGAGACTTGAGAAGGATGGGGAGAGAGATTTGAGAGGGATAGTTGAGAGAGAGAGACCTGAGAGTGAGGGAGAGAGAGAGTTGAGAGGGAGAGAGTGAGAGAGAAAGACTTGAGAGGGAGAAAGGGAGGGAGAGAGGAAGAGAGAGATACTTGTGAGAGAGAGAGGGACATAAGAGTCAGGGAGAGAGAGATTTGATAGGAAGAGAGTGTGTGAGAGAGAGACTTGAGAGGGAGGGAGAGAGGGAGAGAGGGAGTCTTGAGAGAGAGAGAGAGTTGAGAGGGAGGGAGAGAGACTTGAGAGAGAGAGAGAGAGAGAGAGAGAGAGAGAGAGAGAGAGAGAGAGAGAGAGAGAGAGGGGACTATCTTCATTTCTTTGTGTTTTTCTTTTTATAATGAGAATGTCTCCTCTCTAGCCATTGTTGATGCTCGTCTAACTCCACATCAATGGAGCTAACTGCATCAACAACATTTTGCATTGTAGATGCAAAATGCCTCAAATATGGTGGAATACACTCTTCATTCTGAATAGCGTTAACTTGATCCTGAATGGATCTAACATTCACATCAATTTGTTCTCGCAAATGAGAACCATCAGTTGTAGGTGGTGGAGGTGGGGGGTTACGAGGTGGAGTGGGTCGAGGTGGAGTGGGTAGAAGTAGAGGGCGTGGATCCATGATTTAGATATAAGTGAACCTATATTAAATTTGTAATTTCAAAATGTAAGATATGTGTTTAAAAATCCCCATAAACCATTCAATATAAATGACTTAATTGAATACAAATGAAAAAATGTGTAAAGATCATTTATGTCTAAGGTATGCAAATGAAAAAAAATAATTGTTAAATTGATGTGAAATCTCATTAAAAAATACATTAAATTTTTACCTCGTTGCAATGTGGAAGTGTTAAACTCCAAATTGCCTATACTTAGTGAATCTGGAGATGGATAGTCAGTAATGGTTAAAAAAAACATGTCCCAACAACCATAGGGAAATGGAAAAAGTTAATGGGTAATAATCGATGGGATATGTAGGAGGTTATCATACAATATGATAGCCTCCTACATATCCCATCGATTATTCTCCATTAACTTTTCCCATTTCCCTATGCCTACTAGGATAAGTTTTGTTTGGTTAGTACTAACTATGGACCCAGATTCACTAAGTATTGACAATTAAGAGCACTTCCAACAAGGGTCCTTTCTATTTTGAGAACTAAGGAGAGTCAAAAGAATTAAAAAATTAAAAAACAAATTGTTTAGCAAAGAAATACTAACTTAAGAAACACGAGAATAAGTGATAAAGAAGGAAAAATAGACAAGAATGTAAAATGGTTTAAATAAATGTAGAAAGGGGGTAATGGAGGTTCAATTTTTTTGTTTGATGTTTTTTTTTCACTAACGAGGGTTTCAAATTTTTTTGTAGATTTAGATTGAAATGAAAAATTCAACAAAACTACAAAGAATATAAAATAAACCTAAACTAATCACTAATTAGTGAAAAAAATAGAAAAAATGCAAAGAAAAGGATTCAAACACATACTTGGATCATGTTGGAGGTCACTGCACAAGATAAAGGTCGCTGCTCAACTGGGATCATTGTAAAAATGAGACAGGGTTCAAGTTTTTAAATCCTCAACAAAACAAATATCCGTTTTTTTCTAGTATACTGATATAGTTTGAAAAAGGTTCAAATCTATTACGGTTGGTAACAAATATCTATTAAAAATGAATATTCATTTATAACGGATATGCTTTAGCAAAAAATATTTGTTTTCCATGTATTCTGAATATACAATAAAATTATTATATATAAATATATCATAATTAATATATACTATATATTATATACGAAATATATTATAGTATATATTATATATAATATATATAATTTATAATACATAGTGAGAGGGAGAGTCAGAGAGAGAGAGAGAGGGAGAAGGATAGTGGGAGAGAGAGAGAGAGGGGGGAGGAAAAAGGGAGAGAGGGAGGGAGGGAGAAAGAGAGGGAAAGAGGGAGAGGAGAGAGGGAAAAGAGAAAGGAGAGGGAGGGCGGAGGGAGGGGAGAGGGGAGAGGGAGGGAGGGGGGAGAGGGAGGGACCTGGGGAGAGAGAGAGAGAGAGAGAGAGAGAGAGGAGAGAGAGAGAGAGAGAGAGAGAGAGAGAGAGAGAGAGAGGAGGAGAGAGAGAGAGAGAGAGCTGAGATGGGGAGAGGGAGAGATAAAGACATGAAATGGAAGTGGGAGAGGAGGAAGAGGGTAGGAAAAGAGAAAGAGGGAGGGAGAAAGAGGAGGGAAAAGAGGGAGAGAGAGAAAACCTAAAAGGGGAGAGAGAGGGGAGAGGGAGGAGATGGAAAGAGAGAGGAGAGGGAGAGGAGAGGGAGAGGGAGAGGGAGAGGAGAGGGAGAGGGATATGAAGAGCAGGAGGAGCAGAGGGAGAGAGGAGGAAAGTGGGGAGAGAGAGGGAGAGGGAGAGAGGGAGTGAGGGAGGGAGAGAGAGGAGAGGGAGAAACACCGAGAGGAAGAGGGAGAGAGAGAGAGAGGGGGATAGGGGGGAGAGTGGGAGTGGGAGAGAGGGAGAGAGGGAGAGAGTTAGAGATGGAGAGTGGGAGAGAGAGAGAGGGAGAGGGAGAGTTAGAGATGGGGAGAGGGAGAGGGAGAGAGATAAAGACCTAAAATGGAGAGAGAGAGAGGGAGAGTGGGAGAGAGGAAGAGGGAGAGTGTGAGAGAGGTAGGGAGAGAGAGGAGGGAGAGAGAAAGATAGTGGGAAAGAGGGAGAGAGAAAGACCTAAAAGGGAGCTATAGGTTCTAAAAGGCTGTCGTTGCTCGTGCAAGACATAACATGGTCAACAATTTTGTGATTCTACACTACCAGTCCTGAACATGGGAAACAATGTTTGGTTTAAACTTGATATGTTGTCATTTCCAAAGGTACACAACTCTATCAACCTTGGATACCTCTCAAATTTACTCTAAAATGACTCTCTATTACCTAGCAAGGCTTTAAATCAATTTCTATTGTAAAAACTTTCATTTCCATACCCATGCAACAGTGTCAACCTTATACTTTCCTCTCAATTACATGTTGCCATTGGCACTATTATTCATCAGTAATCACTCAATCTCCATACCTGCCTAGGTTGCTTAGTTTTTTTCTATGTTTCTTATAGGATTTGAAAATAAATGGATTTCTTTAATTTTCTCTATTTTAATTTGGTTTATCTACAAATTGAATACTTTTTTTTTCATAAAAAAAATCTATTGGTTGCTCATGTGTGTAGGTTTGAAAGATGATGATTTACAAACTAATATTTTTAAATAAAATTTTACTTATATAGTGCCCATATACAAGTTTTCATTTAGCACAAGACTATAAGTTTTTACCACACACACACACACACACACACACACACACACACACACACACACACATATATATATATATTCTTTTGTTAGATCTCTACTCACTTAACAAAAATAAAAGAAGGTAAATAAAGCTTGTAGCTCAGATCGAGGTCTTCAACAAAATAATCTAATTCAATTTAATTTATTCACTCCAATCGGCAACTAAATTGAAATTGATTTATGGCAGATGTGTTGATATGAAGAAAGCACAACAACGAGTGAAACACTTAAGGAAAGGATATATGACAACTATTAAGTTGTATATAACATAAAATTATTCAAAAACAAAAGTTTTAAACCCTCCAATGATAGATTTCATTAGATGTAACTTTACATGCTACTTCTGCCATCACTAAAATTTACATTAAGACATTTAAATTAAAGATATTGCTAAACAAAACAAATTGGTTTTGTTAAATGTAAGTTTAAATTCTTCGAACACAATTACAATTTATATCTAAGAAAAACATTTTAAGTCTGTCGATGATTGCAACATATACACAAAATAGATTTATTTAAAGGTTGTTGAAACTTCGCAGCAAAATAATATAAATTGATATAATCAATCTTTTTATAATGTTGCCAACACTTTTCTTGCCTACCTCAAAATGGGTGCTTTGGAAAAGTGCTGGAAACATTATTAAAAAATTGATTATACCAGTTTATATTGTTTTGTTGGAAAGTTTCAATTAATTACCTTTAAATAAATCAATTTTGTATATGTTGCAATGATCGAAGACTTAAAATGTTTTTCTTGATTATAAATTAAGGTTTGTTGAATAAAATTCTAAATATTTTTCTTCAAAATATAAAAATAATATTCATTTTTTTTCCACTTCAATTTATCCTTTATGCTATTTAAGTTAAAAAAAATTAAATCATACTCCCTAATTCATTATTAAAAAATATTTCTATTGCTTCAAGTGAGAAAGAAATCTGATCTAATTTGTTTGTAGGTAAGAGGGGAAACAAAGTAATTTTGTAAATCAATTTGTAAAAACAAAAATAAAGCAAAGAACAACCAAAGGACTAGAGATTTTATTTTATTAATTTAAATGACGAAAGTCAAATGAATGGTGCAAACTTGGCGAGATTGAAGAAGCAAACAACATTTTGATCTTAGAATATTATATCATTTAAAAATATTTTCACATAGAAACTAAAAAAATTGAATTTTAACGGATTTGAGGGCTGCAATGGCATTTCAATCAACAGATACAACACAAGTGGATAACATTTTGATGTCACAATATTATATCTTTTAAAAATATTTCCACACATAAACTAAAAGAAAGAGGAATTTTAATCGATTTGAGGGCTGCAATGGCAGCTCAATCAATAGATATAACACAAGAAGTAGACAACATTTTGATGTCACAATATTATATTTTTAAAAATATTTCCACAAAAAAAAATAAAAGGAAGAGGAATTTTAATGGATTTGAGTGATACAATGGCACCTCAATCAATAGATAAAAAATGCATTGTTTAGATTTGAAAATAATTTGTAAATAAAGTATTCATGAATTATTTAGAATGTACGTGATATGAGCTTGATTTCACATAATGCCTCAAATAAGGTTTTGATTGAAAGTGTGATGGAAGCATATTTATGTACATGCAATGAACTTGGTAAACATGCAAACAAAATATTAGAAGTTCTTTCACAAATATTTACAAATATTGTATGAAATTTCTTAACCAAATTGAATTGCACACCTCATTCAAATTGTCTCTGTAGAAACAAAAAATCTTGCACTGCTAATTGCCACAACGATCACAAAAAGTGTGCACTATTAATTGAGACAAAATCTACAAATGTTCAAAAAAATCATTATTATCGCCAAATTTACCCAACCACCTATTCATGTAATACACATTTTCTCAAACATAAATAAGAAAGGGTTATGATATTTTTCAGACAAAAGTTCCAAAATACCAATATATTCAATGCTCAAAGATGTAGATAGCTTTCATAAATTAGAAAGGCCATCATACTAAAAAGTATTTAAAATAAATCAGAAAGGCCATCATAGTTAGGTTAGAAATTAAAATACCTCTCTCTAAATTAGCACAAACTTCACCCAATTAAAAATGTAAAATAATGAAACTCTGTCAATGCTCAAACCCGTCTCCAATAACAATATTAAAATGTATACCACCATTTTACAACCACAAAAAGAACAAAAAAAGAAAACTAAACTTAGCTGGTTAAATCCAATTGTTTGGAAAGGAATTCAACAAGTCCCTAATTTTTCCTACACTAGTAATGCTTTCCAAATAAATATATATATAAACAATAAATTTGTTTCTCCCCAACCTGGTCTAGCATTAATTGCATGCCTAGAATCTATGATAATACTAAGTGGATTAACATATACAAAGCTCCACTAAATACTGAGTATGAAAGGTTAAATCTGGGCAGTTGATTTTAAAATTTGAAATACTAATCTACAACCATAGATAAAATCACAGAACCAATATTAACAAAATTGATTTACAATGAAGTGAAACACAACAAATAAATATAGAATATTAAAACAATTTAATAAAGTATTTAAAATAAATATATATAATTTAATCTATATAAGATTATCAATAAACCGAATATGATTTTATTTCCTTCTCAGATTCAGGGATGATGGTGAACGTTGTGCAGTTTTCAATACATGCAACCTTTTTATTGGTTAATATTCCAAGATTTGCTTAATCTTCCAAGCTTTGAATCTTTGATTCCTCTTCTTTCTCCTTAAGCCTCTTTCAATATCAAGAGGCGAGCTTATCAAATTACATTTCTCATCATTTTATGAATTGGGTAGCACATTTTCATGTTGTTTTGGGATTGTGTAGGGCTCAAGAATTATATTTTTATTCTTTTTGTGCGTTCTTGCGATTTTGTTTTTTCAATCAAGGTATTCAAGGTAGGGATTTACTGAAGTGGGTATAGCCTAATTAATCCCGAGGAATCCAAGGTTAGCCATAGTCATCTAGGTTGCATATCACAAAGCTTTATTTAATTTTTATTTTTATGGGCGTTTATCATTTCAACTAAATAGTTAAAGTCTTCATGGGTTTTTGAACCCAATGGTAAACGTAATCAACCTAATTCTACTATGTTATTGAGCTAAAACTCATGCAGATTTGTAGGTCTAGGTTATTGATGGAAATAAATCTAATCGGTACCCACTAGCTAAACCCTAAAAGAACTCTAAAATCAATGGGTCAAAAAAGAATAATTTAATCCTACACTTCAAACTAAATAGATATCCACATAAATTTCCTCATCGACCCCACAATTCACATTTAAACAGGCTACAATGATAAATGTGAAACATGGTTAGAAGCTTACAAGCTTGATGGACACTTCTTCATTGATCTAAATATTGGTGACAATGGTTCCAAGCATGGTGAGAACACCATTGATGTTCCAGAGAAGGTGCAGGTAAACCACCATCACCAAAGCAATGATCAGAGCATAGGTCAAAGACAAATAAACCTTCTTGAGGTGGTTCTACACAATAGGGGTGCTTATATTCTTTTTTAGATTCTTCACTGCACTATAATTCCAACTAGAATTCTCAAAACCCTATTGCCTTCCATAGTAATTTAGCTCGATGCCATCACCAATAAAAGGAAAATGCATGTCGAATGAGGGAGGGAAAATGAATGAGGAGAGGGAAATACAAAATATATATTTTAGAAAAATTATTATTTTTATTGTCTTAATTTAAGACAATTAGAAAATTTAAAATATAATTTAAATATAATATCTTAAATTAATGTCTTAAACACCTCCTCTATGTGGCAATGCAAGGAGCAAAATATCATCATCCATTTTGGCTCACCTTTGTCCTTATGCTTGGGAGGCAAGGGTTTGGGTAGCCTTGTGTTAGGTGCATTCCTTCTTAGGATCCCTTTGTATCTCCTTAAAATGTTAGTGTAGCAAGTACACTAACATTTTAGGAGGGGAATATAGTCCCCTTGCTCATTACTTGCATAAGAAATGGTCCCTTATTAGTGATGATAGAATACATCTAGGAAGTGTGACCTTGTTAATCAAAGTGTGGCATTCTTTCTTTATGTTAGTGTCTTCTTTGTGGTGATATTAAGCTCGATGTCCCTTAAGAGTGTGAACTCTCTTGGCATATGTCATTCCCCTTGGTGGTAATTTTGTGGCTATTATTCCCTAAGGTATGATTTTATATTCCTTGACTTGTCCTCTCTTGGTGGTGATACCATGTGTGATATCCTCTAAGGTGTGACCTTTCATGTATTGAGAAAATCCCCTTTGTTGTTTTGTCACCTTTTATGGTGGTGTTGTTACAATACCCCTTGAGGTATTGGCCTTATCTTGTCATTATTTTTGCACCCCTAAGGTGAGTTGTGCTCATCCCTTGAGATGTTAAACTTTATGCACCCCCTAAGGTGAGTTGTGTTCATCCCTAGAGATTTTAAACTTTATGCACCCCTTGAGGTGAGTTGTGTTCATCCCCTGAAATGCTAAAACATTGTGCATCCCCTCAGGTGAGTTTTGTTCATCCCTCATGGAATTAAACATTATGCACCCCTTGAGGTGAGTTTTATGCACTCCTTGAAGCAATATTTTGCAAGATAGTTCATGGATTCAAGATAATGGAGCTTGTTGGGTCATGAACTTGAGCACCCCTTTTTAACATGGCCACCTAGCATAACATACCTTGCTTGCTAAAGGAGCCATATTTTCATGAGTGTTTAGCACAATATACCTTGCTAGTCTTATGGAACCCATCATATTGCATGAATAACTAGCATAACATAGCTTACTAGTCAATAGATCCATGTGGCTCATGAGTGATGTGACATAAAACAACTTGCTAGTTGTCCTGGGAGCATTCCTTTATTTGATGGATGATATTTGGCATTTGAGACTATTTAAGACTGAGGTCTTTTTGCCTTATCGACTCGAATCCTTTTAGTACTAACATTATGTTTTGCTGTGTGTCTTTTTGTGTGTCTTCTTCATGTTTGCATTGTGTTTTCATTGTATTTGTTTTCATTATGTTATCATTCATATGTTATGTTATGTCGTGTGTTTTCATCATTTATGCTTCACATTTTCCAACATGTATTCTTGTGTATGTTGTCTTGTTATATATCATACATGTGTGTTTCTTTGTGCTTATGTTGGTTTTCCATGTGATCTTGGATCTTGGGGGCTTAAGTTGTTGCCCCTAGATCCTTTATCATCTTATTTTTTCAGAATTTAGACAATTAGACCCCTCTTGACATATTTTTTCTACTTTAGTGTGAGTCTAAGTGTAAGTTCACACTCTCACCAAAGTGGGTGTAATGCCCCGCCACACAACCCTAGAGGAAGTTTTCAATTCACTATAAAATCGTACTATTTTTTTTTTTTAAAAGTGAATTAACCCACATATTCAACTATAATTGACAACATCCCCTAGGGTTACATAACTGAGATTACTTAAATCCCCATTAACATACAACATCTAAATTACATTGAAAATAAATAAATCAAGTAATAACATTCAACAACATAAGAAGATACAAGATATGAATGAAGCATCCATTACATAAATCTATTACAATCCTCATTCCCAGAATGAGTCAAAATACATAAGTATGGTAATTACAAGGTCCACCTCATAACACAAGAGGGGTAAATCAATATCATTACAATTTGAAATACAAGTACAAGAAATAGTAGCAAGATCTGCGAGCTGTCCATCTGGATGTCTCGCCACCAAGTACAGAAGATCAAGGGGGACCCAACGGTTTTGGTGCATGTTCCACCCAACCTAGTGGTACCTGAAGGCCCACCCCCCATGCTAGGAGATAGTAACATAGTAACATGGACGAGAAATCTACTACCTCAAACCAAAGGCAGACTCATACTGATACAAACTGACTCAACCACACATATGCACAATATAAGTCTAACACTAATCATGGTTACATTGCTTCCAGACATATTATAATCAAGTGTGCTAAAGAAACCATACACACAACATAACACAGTGTTATCCTAGACAGAGTGTCATCGCAAGGTTTGTCATGAGATCTCCTCTGGGCATTCTTCATAGGCTCCAGTAATCTTGGTGGCCTCAACTGAATCCCAACACTCATACTCACTCAAGCAGAATCAACTACCTCTCATAAGGACAAGATAGTTGATCTTGCCATTCCAGGCCTTCTCACTCACCCCAAGTCTAAACAAACCCTTGTGTCTATGAGTGAGGTTAATTATCTTGGTTAATGTGAACTACATCCTGGTCATCTAAGTACATTACTTTAGTTTTCAGTTGTTAAAATCACTTCTGAAGGTTACCCGATTTACCTCTTTGGGCTCCGGCCCCTAACAAAAGCCACTCTTCTAATTGGATAACACACTACAAAATCTAAACTCCAAGGGTTACTCAAGTGTTACCAAACTGAACCAACGTACTCTCTCCTATCCTAAGAGACAACCACAAAGAAATCCACCCCAACACTAGGAGGAAACTAAAACACTTGTAACACTACCCAAGGGAAAATCAAAATAATAACTTAACAAGGGAATGACCCACATTCACTGGAAGACTTTACAATCTAAAACTCAAACACCCATTCTCAAAGTAATCATTAAAAGAGAAATCAATATAATCATGCATTGGCAATGAAAAATACTATATTTGGTTATCCTAAAACCATGTTCCTATCTAATGCTTTTCACAGAAAATAGAATAATACCATTCAAAGTTTTAGTAAGAAATTAATAACCCCCTTTATCAAAACAAATATCTTTTCCTATCAATTTAGCCAAGCATACTATTTGTTTCCATTTGAAAATACCATCAACAAAATACTTTGCAAGCACCCAAAGTCCAAAACATAATATAAAGAAATATATACATATTCTAACATGATCCTACCTTAATCATTGATTATAAAAGACTTTTGCTCTATCCTTTAAATAGTCTAAAAGTTTAATCGATTATCTCATGATAAATCAATATTTTAACCACCCATTTCTAATTTACAATTACACACATTAAATATTAAATATATTAATATATAATATTAATTACATATAGAATATATATTAAATATTATATACATTACTATATAATATTAAAATACATATAATATATATAACTTAAATATTATATATATATATATATATATATATATATATATATTTAAATGTATTATTATTAAATAATACACAAAAAAAATCAATTAATAAAAAAAAACAAAATAAAACAAAATAAAAGAAAAGAAAATAAAATAAAAAAAATGAATTTAAAATAAAATAAAATAAAATAAAAAATAAAATAAAACATTGCAGGACTGGACGGTACCCCGTCTGACGGACGGTACCGTCAGAGCCTGTAATCCACAGTACGCAGACCGTAGCCTATGTCGACTGTACTCATAGTACAGTGGCCGGCAATGGTACGTAAGGGGCCGCAGTCCCCATGGGACAGTGCGTCCCCCCAAGTGGTGGGCGCACTGCCCAGTGGGTACTGCGTACCCCAAACAAAAGAAGAGTGGGAGGGCCGAACCTCCCCACATTTACATATATATTTTTTCAAAAATAATAAAAAAAATGCAACACTCTCGTACGCGCAGGTATGACACAGACCTTCGCCGTACGACGACATTTTTCTAAAAAAATCTAAAAGCAAAAGCTTAAATTTAAAAGATTATATATTTGTAAATATATATTCTGTGTATCATATTTGAAAATATGATACATGTAATGTATATTTACATTTATATATTTTTTTTCCAGAACCAATTTTATTGGTGAAATTGAAAGAAATAAATTTAAAAACCAGTAATAAAATTTGACAATAATAGAACATCTCATGTTCAAGAGATTAAAATATGAATACCAAAAGAAACCATTCTTTCATGTTTCAAAATTTCAAACAAAAGAAAAGCAATAAATTGTTCTTGAGTTTTTCAACAGAATTTTCTAAAAGAGGGTTTGTGTTTTGAAATACAAATCTGAATCCTAAATGTTGAAGTTCAACCTAGGGTTTTAAATAAATCACCAATTTTGCAATTTCTTATCATTTAGAAAATAGATAAACTAAGAGCAATAAATCAAAGAAATAAAAGAAAACTTGGTTATTTGAAGCCATAGGAAATAGCCAAGATTCTTGATGCAGAGCCTCCCTTAAGGTCCTCACAACTCCTCTTCAACAATGCAATGAATTCCAGCTAGCCTTGATCCAATAGCTCCACCTTCTTCAACATAATTTCTCTCCTTTCAATTCAATTCTCCAATAGAAAATACTTCAAATCTTTTCATGTGCAAACTTTCTCCCAAAAATTTCATGCTTGTGAGAAAAAGAAAAGAAAAGAATCCCCAAACTTTTCTCCCCTAATCTTTTAAAAACATCATTTCCTCAAAACACCAAAAATAACCTAATGCAACCCTAATTCACATTCAATGCAAAACTTAAATTTAGATATTATTTTCATTTCCCATTTTGGAAAGCCTACTTTGATTTTAAAGTAAAATTTCAATTTCCTATAAATTCCCTTTTGATTTAATTTAATTTAAAACAATCAAATATACTTACTTAATTATTTTAAATTATTTAATAACTAAATCCTGTAATACCCCTCCGTTTTGCTTCTCGTTCAAGTTGCTTTATGCTATGTTTGGTTGCAATTACTTTGTTTCTGGATATATTTTGTTATGATGTTTTGATCGTTACTATTGAGTGACAAATATTATTGTGGGATGTAGTTATCTGATTATTGTTTCACATGCATTATGGATTAATGATGTTATAGAGTTAACATGAGATGTCACTATGAGATTACTGAATTATGATGGAAGTGTCAGTTTCGATGAGTGTATTGGTGAAGAGGATGGTTTCGCATCACTCGCTTGTGAGCGCCCTGCGAATCCGTGATTTCTTCTTCACGGTGTGTATTATATGCTGGATATATTGTATGATATTGTTTACTTGGTTGTAGGATTGCAGGTACATGACATCGACTCCACCTGGTTTCACAGGTTTGAGCGTGTTGATCCAACGGTCAAGTTGAACGGGAGATAGTAGATAGGTAACATGTGTGAAGTTTACACCCTAGCCTTAGTGTGTCGTCAGTTGTGTGTGTCGAGTCATTGTCTATCTTGCTTTGATGTTATTTAATTCTGAAGAATTCTTGATTTGGAAATAGATATTTATAATAATTGGATTTAAATCATGTTGATGGTTATTTAATTTAAATAATGCAATGTGGATAAAAGTTTATATTTAAATTAATTAATTAATTAAATTTAATCCAAGGGGGTTGAGTTTAGTTATTAAATAATTAAATTAATTAAATTAAACATGATGCAAGAGAATGAAAGGAAATAAAAGAATTAGAATTAATTTTGGAATTTAATTTCAACGTGTGGGAATTAAATTAGAAATTGTAATTAAATGTTTATTTGGGAAATTGGTTGCAACTTTGGAAATTAATTTATTATTTGAAATTGCATTTTAAATTGAAAGTGGGTTTTTGAAAAGTGAAATTGAAATTTGAAATTGAAAGTGAAATTGAAATTGAAAATTGAAATTGAAATTGAAATTGAAATATCTAATTTGCATGTAATGTGAATTAGGTATTTTTGATTTATAAGAATATATGTTTTAATTTTAGGGCAGAAAAGTTTTTAGAAAAATACATTTTTACAGCAGGGAAAATATTTTGGAAAATTGGCACAAGGGTTTGAAGAAAGTTTTATTGTAGAATTGATTGAAGAAAATATTGTTTGCATTTGTTGGATTTTGGATTGGATTCATTGGAAGATTGAAGAAAATTCAGGAAAAATCTTTGGAGGAGGCTTGCATCAAAAATTCATCTCTTACTGTAGCTTCTTGTACCAGGTTTTCCTCTTTGTCTTTTATTGTTCTTGATTGTTTTCTTTAAAATAGTAATGATTAAAGATTTGTTTGTTAAAACTGTTTTAGAAAACAAATTTGATATTAGAAGAAAAAAATTAAATAAATTTACAACCTTTGCTTGTGAAAATTCTTGAGTGAAAATTGTGAAAACCTTAGTTGAATTTAAATTATTTGGAGAAATTGATTTTATTGTTATTGAAATCAAACATAGAGATTGAACAATGCATTTAGAATGTTTTTAGAAAATGAAACTTTCTGTTTATTATAAAAAAAAACGGATTTTAAAATCTGCAGTATAGTTATATTTTCATGGTAAAATGGTCTAATTGCGTTGCCTATAACTTCAGTTTTACAAACTGGATTTTCAGGAAATTTAAAGGGTTTTTGCATTTTGAAAATTTCTTACCACTATCCAAAAATCGTAAATACCCAGATCATAGTTTTTGCGTTATACTTGAAACATGAGACTGCTTTTAAATTATTTTCCCATGGCTACTTTGAAAATAAAATAATAATAAATTGATATTTATAAATATTAATATTTTATGTATTGTTATTATAATATTAAAATATTATTTAATAATATTTTATATTATAATTTATAATATCAAAGTATTATATTTATTTATATTATTTTTAAATAAAATTTGTATATTAGATTAGTGGAATTAAAATTATAAACATATGGGAAATTATTGTTATTTTAAAATGACTTGTTAAAGTTTAATTGAAAGAGTTAAATATTTGATTTAAAGAATGCAATATATTATCGAATAGAGATTTAAAATTGGATTGATTAGTGCATATGGAAAATGGATAGAGAAACAATATGTTATTATATTAAAGTAATTGAATGTGTTAAATAGAAAATTGAATGAGATGTAAGATTTGGTTAGGAAATGGAAAGAGTTTACTTGCATGGATTTGTGTCGATTTAAAAATAAATTAAGAAGTTGTTTTATTGATGAGGCAATCAATTATGTTATTTATTAATTTCTGTTTAGATTAATTGAATCATTGTGATTGGATTATGAAAAAGATATGGATTTAGTATACCCAAAAGTAGTATCTTCCTCATGCTTATCTTAAAGGATTTAATTCTTTGTATTCAGTAAAGGGAAATAAGTTTAATTGTTTTAGATTTCCAATAATGAAAAGGGAAATAGGGGTTATGATTATTTTAGATGATCTACTTATCATGTCTTTGACTTTGTCAACACTACCTATTGAATGAGTATGGATTTAGGAAATCCAAATATTAGATTTGATTGATGACTTGAATGCTTTTGTTGCTATGTCGTCAAGTTGCATTGTTGGTTTTGGGATTTAGTGTTAGTCCTAAATTATAAGTCTTCCAGAAAACTTAGAGGATAAGAGTTGTTGAATCTTTGTGCCATCCAGTTGTTTTCCCTTGGGTAGTGCATGGCGTCTTTTCAGTTTTACCCGATTTTCACGAACGGGGATGTTTGCACCTCCTTGGTTTAGGAGCGGATTATGGGATCCGTGTCTCCTTGTATGGAGTGACCTTGTTATGTGGTTTCATCTTGTTGCCTCCTGTGAAAGGAGTGGACTATGTGTTGTTGCCTCCAAGATGTTTGGAGTGAGATATTTTGTACCTCCTGTGAAAGGAGTGGATTATGTGTTGTTGCCTCCAAGATGTTTGGAGTGAGATATTTTGTACCTCCTGTGAAAGGAGTGGACTATGTGTTGTTTCCTCTAAGATGTTTGGAGTGAGTTTCTATTATTTGTATCCTCCTTGTGTTGGAGTGGATTATGATGCTTAGTTGGTATGCACTTGTGGTTCCCTTGGTGGATTGTTTGGGTGTGTGTTGTCGAATAGAAGAGTGGCTTTGGTTAGACGCTAGAGCCCAAAGAGGTAAAATGGATAACCTTCAGGAGTGATTTAAACAAGTGATAATCAAAATAATGTACTTAGAAGATTAGGATTAACTTCACATTAATCAAGATAATTTAATCCTCACTCATAGACACAAGGGCTTGTTTAGACTTGGGATGAGTGAGAAGGCCTGGAATGGCAAAATCAACTATCTTATTTTTGCGAGAGGTAGTTGATTCTGCATGAGTGAGTATGAGTGCCGGGATTCGGTTGAGGCCACCAGGATTACTTGTGCTGGAGCCTATGAAGAATGCCCAAAGGAGATCTCATGACAAACCTTGCGATGACACTCTATCTATGACAATTGTTGTTAATTATTTTGTGTATGGTTACTTGAACATACTTGATCTACTTTATGTCTAGAAGCAATGTGACCTATGTCAGTGATGTTGGACTTGTACATGTATTGTACTTGAATTGTACATGTATTGTATTTGATTTGTACTTGTATTGTACTTGATTCGTACTTGTATGGTGAATGAGTTGTACTTGTTAATTCATTTGGTTGGTTATAATAGTATGAGTCAGTATGAGTTGCCTTTGGTTAGAGGTAGTAGATCTTTGTCCATGTTACTTTGTTACTATCTCCTAGCATGGGGGTGGGCCTTCGGGTACCACATTGGTTGGGTGGAACATGCACCAAAACCGTTGGGTCCCCATCATTCTTTAGTACTTGGTGGCGAGACATTCAAATGGACAGCTCGCGGTTCTTGTTGTATTATCTTGTATTGTAATATTTTAACTTGTATAAGTTATTTTATCCCTCTTATGTTTATGAGGTGGAATTTTGTAATTGTAATCTTTTGTACTATTGCCTCATTCTGCGAATGAGTGATGTATCTATTGGATTAAGATAATATTTATGAGATTGTATCTTGGTTGATTATCTTATTATGTTATGTGGTATTTTTATGATGTATGATGTTTATATCATAAGGTTCATAATGCTATGGTTATATGTAATATGTATGTGTGGGTTTAAGTAATCCTAACCTTGTAGCCTTAGAGGTTGTTGTTAACTAGTAAGTGAATGTGTATGTTAAATGCACATTATAAAAAAAAATTGGTTCGCTTATGATGTTAATTGCAACTTCCTTTTAAGGTTACTTGGCGGGGTATTACAAATCCAATCCCTTGAGATTTAAATTTAATTAATTAAATAATTTAACTTTAATTAATTTACTTTCAATTATTTAATAACTAAATCTAATCCCTTGAGATTAAATTTAATTGATTAAATAATTTAACTTTAATTAATTTACTTACAATTATTTAATAATTAAATCTACTCTCTTGAGATTTAAATTTAATGAATCAAATAATTTAAGTTTAATTTCATAATAATTTTAAATATAACCAATAAGTACAACTTTAATACAATATAAAATAAACATCTCTTTCAACCAATGCAATTTTCTAAAAGAACCAATTAATAAGTAAGCACTTTTCAAAACATTACATAACATAAAATAAGGTACAACATGACTCAATAATCAGGACTGACGACACACTAAGGCTAGGGTGTAGACCTGACACATGTTACCTAGCTACTATCTCTCGTTCAACTTAACCGTTGGATCGACATGCTCAAACCTATGAAACCAGGTGGGGTCAATGTCATGTACCTGCAACCTGAAATCAAGTAAACAACATAATATATCCAGCATATAATTCACACCGTGAAGAAGAAATCTCAGATTCCCAGGGCACTCGCAAGCGAGTGATGCGAACCCATCTTCTTCACCAATACACTCATCAAAGACTGACACTAACGTCATAATCAATACTCACATAAATAATCTCAAGATAACTCTACTAGCATCATTAATCTATTAAAGCATGTGAAATAAAATCAGATAATCACATCACACAATAATAGTTGTCGCTCAAGAGTAGCGATCAAAACATCATAACAAAATGTGTCTAGTATCAAAGTAGCTGCAACCCAAGCAAAGCATAAAACAACATGAAACGAGAAGCAAAACGGAGGGGTATTACAGTGGGGGCTAAATGAAGCATCAAATTTTTTCACCCTTAATAATTTCACACTATGTTTTATCCCTCTTAATTTATTGAACCTAATTAAGCACCTAATTTCCTAAATAATGCACTTCAAGGCCTATTTGTACTATTTTTTGAGAAATTGCAAACATTGAACAAATGCATCCAATTATGGTTTTGCCCCCGAAACTTAATGTATTGGAAAATAAAGCTAGGACCCATGTCCCTTTGGGTGTATGGTTCCCCCTGTTCTATCGGGGACCAATTTTTAGTATGTCTATGTCAGCATTTTAACATTCAAAATTAAAATTAAAATTTTGGCTTTTGAGATTTAATTTTCTATAAATTAACATAATTACATATAAATACCTAGTTATTACATCATTTGAAATCTAACAAGCTAGAGGTGAATATTAAGAGCATTCAAGAGCAAGTCAAGAGAAACATTTCAATGATTTATTTCAGCAATTCAAGATCCAACATCATCTCAAATCCTATGTGTATTCACGTTATCATTGTTTTGTGAAGGCTAACACTTTTGTAGGTCTCCAAAGCATTCAAGCAATCAAGCAAGCAAGATCCACGACCTTGAGGTGATGTGCATGACTCTTTTCCTTTAAGGAATTCATTTAAGGGTGGTGAGTTGTAGAACTTTGTGATTTCATCATTCCTTCTTATTCATTATCATTTTATCATTGACATTGTCATTATGGAAGTGGAAACACTCACATAGGGTTTGAGTAAGAAAAGCCCCTAAATAGCCCAACATTTTCCCTCTCTTTGAATGTGCAAGTTTTAGGGTTGAAGAGGATTGAAGGAATCTTGAAGACAAATTGTTCATTATTACAATTGAAACCCCACATCTTGTCAACTCACATAAACTCACCTATAGAATTATCCGATAGTGTTCCTGTAACTTTGCATCCGATAGTGTTCCTATAACTTTGCAAGTGAAAACATGAGCCTCAGATTTGCCACCCAAGGACCTCAAAAGTAGATCAAGACACCCCTAAAAGGATTCAGATGTCCTTGGACATATAAGTCTTCCTATGCACACTAAAACCAACTTTTTTGGATAGGTACACAGTCCTCTTTCCTAGATCTGCCTGCGAATTGTTGTTTCAGTTTGTGCATTGTCGAGATCTTGCATTTAGTGCATAGAGTCTAATTAGGATAATCAAGACAAATCAATTCCAATCAATTTCCAAAGTTTGAAAGAATCAAATTCAGGTTTGATTGGATCACCTTCATGATTGAAAGTCAATGTATGCACCTCGTTGATTTGCATCCTAATGTACCTTTGAAAAATACCAAATTGAATCTTAAGTTTTAGAATCTAAACTTGAGGATCACCTTTTTTATGTTATAATTGCTTCCTTAATTCTGTCAATATTTATTGCATTTTCTTGAAGTGTCATAGTTTTTTTGTAGTGCCCCTCCGTATTGGCCTTCCTAGGCGTTTGAGTAAGTGTTTGTTTGTGATTTCATTGTTTGATGATGTTGTTCGTTAGTATTCCATTTTGTTTGGTATCACTTTGTTTTATATCATTCATTTTAAGTGTTGATTTCTAATGTGTTAATTGTTGATTGTAATGTGTTATCGTTATTGTTAATTAGTTAATTTAATTTAATGATGGGTATTATTATCGTGAAAAATAATTTAATTAAGCATTAAATTTAATTAGTAAAGTGATTTGGGAAATTACCAAGAATCTAATTAGATATTAAATTAGTTGCAAATTTAAATGTTTGTAGATTTAAAATAAATATTATTTTAATTGTCGATATTAAATATTTTAAATATAATAATATTTTAATCATAATATTGCATTATTTAATTATGGATTTATTCAAAAATAATCAATAAATATTTTGTTAATTATTATAAATAAAAAGGGGATATATATATATATATATATTTAATTTAAATAAAATGACATTAGATAAAATATTAGAGTGACAGTTATTACGGGATGGAAAGAATTCATAAATTAAAGCTTAGTGGAGTTAGGTGGAGGATTTTTCTAGATGTAAAGATTACCCTCCAAGTGGTAAAACAGGTGAAAAGTGAATTGACGGGTGGAGGAAAAGACTTTAGGAATTTGCCACCTGTTTTGGTTGTTATCGAAAAACTTTAGAAAACTCATCTTTAATTCTTTTGGGGAATTGGGGTGAAAGGATCATTTCGCGAAATTGTAAAAGAAAAAAATCAGTTTTCACTCTGCAGAGGGCTCTGGTTTTGTTTCTTTTTCTAAATAATTTAACACATATATATAGTCTTTGCTTTGGGGTTTCATTTAGCTTCAATTTTATATTTGTTTTAAAACATAGATATATATTTATAAACAAATAGATGTATGTGTGTAAATCTGATCATTGCTATGGTTTGTAAACATATATGTGTATTATTTCATCGAAAATGTAGGCATTTACTATGCTATAATTTTATTATGTGCTAATTATTTTAATCACAACAGTAGGTTTTTAACATATAAGATTTAAAATGGTTACTTAGTCATACAGTATTCCTTCTGTTTATATATATATATATATATATATATATATATATATATGAATATAAAGTTGCTTATAACTGGTTGAAGCATTCTGGTTGTTTGAGACAGTAGTTTAGGTTAAAATCTGGTGTATTTATATAAATATAAAATATATATGATTATGTTAAAATCTGGTGTATTTATATAAATATAAAGTATATATGATTATGTGTTTTGAGTAAATTGATGTTTTTAAAACAGTAATTATTAGCTTAAGTGAAATTGATGTATAAAAGGTAATTGATTAATTATTATCCTTTGTTTATTTCAGTGGAAATGAATTGTTTTGCTACTGTGTAAGTTGCATTTTCAGTTAATATAAAATAACCGTACATATATGTATATGTGTGGTAATTTATAAATAAGTATTTTGTTAGTTTTAAACCTAGGGTTGTTTAATTAATTCGGTTAAATATAATTATTTTATGGATTAAAATTAAAGAGTTACATTTTTAGAAAATATGAGTAAATGTAGTCTTTTTTTTTTTTATATTAAATATTTAAGTGAATATCCTTTAAGAGAATTAGTTAATTAAGTTAAGTTAAAAAGAAAATATAGAATTTAGGAGATAATGCTTTCAAATAGAATATAAGTTAAAAGGATATTAATTTTGAGTAAGTTAATACTCGAAAAAAAATGGTAATTACGATATAAAGAAATCAATATTCATTATTATTTTTACTGAGAAGCTAAAGTGAATATGTAAATTTGGAAATACTAATTCTTAAGGAAAAAGATATTCATTATTATTTTTACTGAGAAAGTTAAATTTAAAAAATATGGATTTACTTTAAGAAGTTAAAGTGAATATGTAAATTTGGAAATACTAATTTTTAAGGAAAACAATATTCATTTTTATTTTTACTGAGAAGTTAAATTTAAAAAAAATATGGATTTACTTTAAGAAGTTGAAGTGAATAGGTAAATTTGGAAATACTAATTTATAAGGAAATCAATATTCATTATTATTATTTTTATTGAGAAGTTAAATTTGAAAATATTGATTTACTTTAAGAAGTTAAAGTGAAAAGGTAACTTTGGAAATACTAACTTCCTTTAAGAAGTTAAATTATTTTAAGGGAGTCTAAAATGAAAACTAACTCTTTAGTAACCTCTTTTTTTAAAGCGACAAAAATATTTATAAAGTTACTAATATGAGTAATATTAAGTAATTTCATTAATAATTTTATCAATAAAGATAGTAAGATGTTAATTTGTATTAATTTATTAATAACTCTTTTAATTTAGTTAGCAAAAATAATTTAAATAGAATTAATTCTATTTGGAAAATGATTAATATTATTGGATCAATAGAGATGGTAAATTAGTGGAATGATATTATTTGTCAAATATAAATGTTCTTTTGTAAAGGGGTTGTAAGAGATTGACTCCTTATGGTCACATAATCAAGTTTTTATTTAATGATATTAAGACCTCATGGAAAAGTAAGGATTTAACGAATTATTCTAGCAAGATGTTCCATGAGATCTAATAGTTGGTAAGTAATTAGAGTTTTCTTGAATTCTAATCTTTTAATTTTGATCAAGTAAATAACATATTATAAGGTTGAGCTCATTTGCAATCTTTAGTTTGAGATTTTGGGTGAATTGATATTGCTTGTTTGATTTTCCGTTGTGTCTATCTTGGATGTTCTGTCATTTGGCTCTGCTATTACATTATTGTGTTTGATCTTGCATAAAGATGATAACCTTTTTTTAAAAAAAAGTGTTGGCTTCTAATTTTGTTGTGTTTATGGGTCTAAGTGGGTTTGATCTAAAATGTTAATTGTTAGGGTATCGTGTGGGAGAAAATTGAGGTCTCCTTTGGATGCCCTGTTTGATGAATTTATTGTTGATATTGTACTTATTTATATTAGCCTTATTTGAGTTCAATATTTCATAAAGATGTTGCTACTGTTATTCTACACTTATCATTTTGTGATTATAAAATTTGTTTAGTCATTTTGTGAGTACTCCTTTTGTGTTATTTCTGATTGAGAAGACTTTATACAATGAATTTCTCTTAGTCATATTTTGAGATGATTGGGAACTCGATATGTTGAATTTCCTTTTGTGGGAAATTGTGGATTTTCGGTATTTTAGGCTTCTAGAGGCAAAGCAAAAACTTGAGTTGTATTGATTTTCTACAGTTGGAACTTTGTAATTCATTGATGTTATTTCTAATTTTGAGTTCTTGTGGGTGTTACCTTGTACCATGGTGTTGAATTTGATGTGGCTTTGAGTGGTATGGTTCATGCCTCACATGTGCATTCGTTTATGGATTTTATGTTTGGTACACCCCTTGTGGTTATGAGTTATTTTTGAAAACTGTTGGGGAGGGTGGCTCTTCATGGGGGCCGACGCACAAAGGGGCTGTTAGGGTAACCCATGGAAGAGTTTCCTAAACAAGTGATAATCTAATTAATGAACTAGTGGGTCTTGGGTAGTTAACATTTAATCAAGATTAATTATGTGCCTCACCCATACCGTTAGTGCTTTCTCAGGCTAAGGATGGAGTGAGAAGACCTAGTCGATAAGATCATTGCCTTGTCCTCACGAAAGGTAAGAGATCCCGCATGAGTCACCCTATGGAGCGGCGCCTTGAGATAGGCAGTTAGGACAACCATAAATGGAGGCGGCACCTTGTGATAGGTTCTTTGGATAATCCATGAAAGACCATGCGATGACACTCTCCCACAGTACCCATCTACTTCCCTTTGCTTGGAAGCCTCTGGAAGTGTTGATGTACTTGTTTGATGTTGCTTTATGTCAGTATTGATGTTAGCCTTGTCTACTTGACCTTGTTTGATGTGGATCCTTTCTTGTCATCTCCTAGCACGAGGGGTGGACCTTCGGGTCCATGTGGTTGGGTGGAAGGTGCTATGCACCCCATTGGGTCCCCAGTCTGAGTTCGCGTCGATGCAACTGATCTAGAACTCCACCTTAGTTCTATTGTACCATGTTCATTTATGTAACATTCTTGTATTTGATGTATCTTTTTCCTCTCCTTGACAAGATGCACATGTACTCTTGAAGTGATGTAATGTACTCCTGAAGTGATGTAATGTACTTCTAAAATGGCTGTAATGTATTATTTTACCTTTGTAAACTTTTTTGTGGTAGTCTTTACCTAATGTGTTGTATCTATGGAAATATACTCCACTACTGTTATTTGGAACTATGAATTGAAATGTAATAAAATGTTGTATATATCTTTTCATTCCTTTTGATCATGGATGGTTGTATGTCATCTTTATGTAATCTTGATTTATTCATTATCATTATGGTATTAGTGTAGGATTTTGTAATGTCATCGTGTGTACCCTAGAGGACATAATGTTATAATTGCCTTATATGTAATCTAAGTTCATGTTCATCTTATGTAATGTTCTTCTCAAAAAAAAAAAATTGTGCGGTAATTGGTTATCCTTTGGGGTTTGCACGGTGGGGCGTCAAATTGTTACTCCTAGCACTTATTTCTTTTGAGACTAGTTCCTAAGGAAGTCATTACAAATACTAAAGGCTTCTAGTTATTCCAATTAGGTATTCCCTTCAAAGTTTGATAGTGATTTGTTGATGTTGGTATTAGAAAAAAAATTATTCTAGAAAAAATATGACATTGAGAAACAATTAAGCTAAATGCAGGTAAAAGGGGTGAAGCCTTTATCTCTTCCTGAAATGAAAAATTTGTTCAATAGTCTTCAAAAAAGTGTTTCTCTAGGCCTTGTAAGTAAATTGTTGTAAATATTAGTAGGTGTTTAGTAGTTGATTGGTGTAGATTGATTATATTTATGATGGAAACATTTCATGCAGGATGCCAACCCTAATAATTTGGTTGCAAGTACTACATTTTATTATGAGGCTACAAGAGGCATTCTCTACTTGGTACATGACTAACTTTTCTTAATGGGTCATATCAATTTTTTTTTAAAATTACTAGAAAAAAATCATGCTTATGCTATGTTTGATGCCTCATATTAGAGTTGAAACATATCCATTTGACAGAACCCAATTACAAATGAATATCGCATCAAGTGATCCTAACACAACTTTTGAGTAAGTTTTTCTTTGGGAGATTCGTTTTGATAAAAAAATTAAACCAAGTTTGTTCCAGTCATTATGCTTTGAACTAATTATTCTATAATTTATGTTTTCTTTCACTTGTTGGTTTAAATAATTTATCAAAGAACAACTTGTATACATTCCTACAACTCCTCTTGTAGCTCCACCCGCACCAACACCTTTACCTCCACCTCTTGTACACTCATCTTCGAAGCTTACAAATCCTACAAGTCCACTTGCTAGTTTGATTTAAGGAGGACTACACCTCATTACATATGCATCATTTTTCTATTTACAAAGTCTTCCATGGCCGATCTACTTGAGAAGTGATTGGTGCAATGCAAGAGTTGGCAGAGACATTAAGAGAATAGTGAAATTTTATTTCTAATAGAATCAAGAGTGATATTTTGAAGTCATTCAATCTAGAGGCATGATTATGAGATAAAGGCTCATGTGGCAGCCTTTTGTATTGGTGATGTTTGAAGGTAGGTCATCCATAAATAACAAGCAATGATTATTTTAATAGTTTTCCATTTTTTATTGTTATTATTTATTCAATAATGTTGGGGCTAAATGAGTTACTTCGTAAGAGCCGAAATTGATTTTACGATTCAAAGTTTGTATATCTATAATTTTTTGTCATCATAGAAGAACTTTCCAGTATGCACCACCTATTTGAATATGGAATCAAACCTTTTGAATTACTGAGTATATTATTTTTGGCTTTCATCTTGTCTTTTGATCTATCTATTACTTGCAAAAGTAGTCTCCAATTATTCTTATGATTCAAGATATATAAATGGCTGAAATTCTACATCAGTTATGAAGAAATTTGTGCACCATTTAGATAAACACAACACAAAGTTATGATGAACTCAAGGAAATAATTATACACTTTAAGATTTCAAACTAAAGAAAAATAGTGAAAGCTTATTAATATGGACATGGGAGTTAAGGGATGTTGAGATGTTCCTTATGATTGTAAACTTGAACATCTTTTCAAGGTACCAATCACATAAAAAAATTAATAGGAACTTATTTTGAGGGTATATATACATGGAAATAATATCATATAACTTTACACCTGGCTAGGTATACACATTTTAAATTAAAATAATTAAAATACTCCATTATAAACATTGAAATACAAATGAAAATTATGCTCCTTTGAATGGTCCAAGGTAAAATGACAATGTGTTCATTGCATCACATCTACCCCTACTCACTAGAGAAGCAGAAAAATAATTTTGATTTGATATATATGTTGGCAGGTAGGGGTGTAGCAATACAAATCACATCTATGTTGTAATGTGCCAGAATGAAGGACAAAATAGGAAAATAACAAACTATGCACAAAGACATCAAAATATGACACACAAAAAAATAAAATTATATATTCCTCATTTTCTTTCCAAAATTACAGAGTACTAGCTCTATTTTACAGTAACAAAATATTCCACATACAATCTTAGACTACTATCCTAACCTAGTGTTGCTCACACACACAAAATGGAACTAACTTTATTATTCTAAATGCTTGTTGTGTCTGCAAAACATTCCCTACTGATGTCTATTATCTCCTTGTTTTGTGTTGAACATTCCTTCTTCCTCTGCTACTACAAGTTCACCTTTTCAATGCAAAAACTGACACACTAAAAACTTACTATTACATTCTTCCCTTTTGTCTTGTTTGCAATACTCAAAATGAGTGCTCAAAATTCAAATTTTAAACTTACGCACCATATTAATTGTTGTAGTCCAAAAAAAATTTGCAAGTCTATGTGTGGGGTAGGTGTGTAAAGTCTGACCGAAGATTAAAATAATTCCAACACCCCCCCTTAATATGAAGTTAGGTGGCATTCTGCAATTTCCTTTGAAAGTTGATCTCTGAAGTTGTCCATAATGCCAAGCCTATCTCTTAGGTGTTCAAAACTATCTTTTTGCAATGCCTTGGTAAAGATGTCAGTGAGTTGTTGTTCAGATCTAGAATACTATAATTCAATCTCACATTGTTCCACCAACTCCCTTATGAAATGATATAAGATCTCAATGTGTTTTCTTCGTCCATGGAAGATTGGGTTCTTTGTTAGAGCTATTGAGGACACATTGTCACAATGTATGACTGTGTTTCTTCTTGTTCCTTCAAATTTACAAGGATTCTTCTCAACCAAATAGCCTGGCATGCTGCTACATTTGCTGATATATACTTAGCTTCTGTTGTGCCGAGAGAGACAATAGACGACTTCTTGGATACCCATGAAACTACACCCGATCCCATGTGGAACACATATCTCAATGTGATCTTTCTATCATCTACATTTCCTTCCCAATCACTATCTGTGAAATCAACTAGCTTAAACTCATTAGATGCACCGTACATGATACCATAACTAGATGTTCTATTAACATACCTTAAAATCCTCTTTCTTGCTTGTTAATGTGTGTCCTTAGGTTTCTCCATGAACCTATAAATTAGGCTTACTACACACATCATAGTAGGCCTAGTTGATGTCAATTACATCAAAATTCCAGCATGCTCTTGTAAAAGGTTGGGTTCACTTCCTTACTACTATCGTCTTTGTGTAGTTTTTGATCTATTGTTGTTGGTGTGGGGTTAGGTTTGTTATTTTTTATTTTAAACCTCCTTAAAATCTATTTGGCACAATTAGTTTGTGAAGTGAATATGTCATGCTATTTTTGTTTGACTTCAATGCCAAGAAATTACTTCAGCAGACCTAATTCTATCATCTCAAACTCATTCTTTTTTACATCTTTGAAATCAACAATGAAGCTATCACTGTTCCCAATAAAAATCAAATCATCTACATACAAAACAACAATTAAAATATCACCTTCAACTTATTTGATGTAGAGTGTGGGCTCATTGCTTCTTTTGTTGAAGCCATTGCTCATTAATAAATATGAGTCTATCCTATTGTAGCATGCCTTGGGTGCTTCTTTCATCCCATAGAGAGTTTTTCAGAGCCTATATACCTTTTCTTCTTGCCCTAAGACTTAATAGTCAGGTGGCTACTCCACATACACCTCATCTTTCAACACTCTATTCAAGAAGGTTGACTTTACATCCATTTGATACACCTTCCAATGATGTTGGGCTGCAATTTCTATGACTGTACAAACTATTTCTAGTCTTGCAACTAGTGCATATGTTTCATCATAATCTATACCAAGATTTTATTTGTCTTTTGACAACTAGCTTTGCTTTATGCCTTTTAATTTTATCCTCAGTTGTACACTTTATCTTGTAGACCCACTTCACTCCAATCACTTGTCTACCTTTGGGTAAACTGGTTATTTTCCATGTTCCATTCCCCTTTATAGCATCCAAATATTCATCCATGGCCTTAAACCATTTCTCTTCTTTCAAAAATTTCTCAAAGTGTTTTGGATCACTATAGGAGAATAATGCAAAATCTAAATTTTCATAAAAATTAGCACGTTGTGTGTTGTGATAAATTTCCCTTACACTCTTTGTCTTTTGTGGCACTAATGATGTGAGTGTAGGATCTAAGTTACCTTTCGAGCTGTTGCTACTCTGACCTCTGGAGCTACTGTACTCCTTATTGTCCAAGCTACTACTTTGTTGTAGTCTGTAGTTGATACTCTACTATGTTTATTTAGAGTTGTTGTTATGTTGAACACTACCAGAGTTGCTATTTTGTTGAGTACCACCAAAGTTGTTGTTTTCTAAAGCTCTATAGTAGTTTCTCCTTGAACTATTATTTTTTGTAGCTCCTTCAAGATTGGTATCTTTCGAAGTTTCTTTATCATCAAGGGGTATTGTGACTGAAATACGTGTGGTGTTGTCCACCATTTCATCCCATGCTTTAGTCTCAATGAACATAACATCCTTATTCATCACTACCTTCTTGGTGATGGGATTGTACAGCTTGTAAGCTTTTGAATCTTCATTATAGCCTATGAAAATGCATTTTTCACCCTTATCATCAAATTTTTGCCTCTTCTCTTTTGGCACAAATGCATATGCCATACCCAAAGATTCTTAGGTGTTCAACACTACACTTGTTGTTTGTCCAGGCCTCTTGTGGAATCCTATCACAGACAACCTTTGTAGGACACCTATTCAATATGTAAACAACTATTGCTACAACTTCACGTCAAAATATGTGTGACAACCCTTTTGCTTTCAACATACTTGTTGCCCTGTCTTGAATGGCTTGTTTTTTCCTTTTAGATACTCCATTTTGTTGTGGGGTATATTTATTTGTAAATTGTTTATGAATACCCTCACTCCTACAAAAATTTAGGAATTCTTTGGAGATTTACTCCCCCCCTCTATTTTCTCTAAGGGATCTGACATAGTGGCCTCTCTCCTTTTCAGATGATGTCGTAAACCACTTAAATTTCTCAAAGGGTTCGGATTTGATTTTCAAGAAATAAACCCATATTTTTCTGTTGTAATCATCTAGAGTGTCATGAAATAAGTATTTCTAGCTAAAGTGGGGGTTTTCATGGGTCCTAATGAAATAAACTCCCATTACAAATTTGAAAACTCAAACACAACTCAAAATAGCACAACATATGCAAGAAGGAAAACAATATATTTTATTGCAGAAAATATGAATTGGGATTACAATATGTGGAAGCTCATAAGATCCCTTACAGCATGGGATTTCTACATACAAAAATTTGGAACACTTGGAGTCTTCAATCCTATGCTCAAACTAGAAGCATTTGGTTATGTAAACCTGCAATTCCTCCAAAGCCAACTTCTCAAATGAAAAAGGGCTCAATATATACAATTTTGTGAGAAGAAACCACTATTGGTTTCTCAAATCAACCTCCAGTAAACGACCAAAAAATAAACCTACCACTTTTTTCCCAACAATATGCAAAGCTTGTGGCCAACATGCAAATACATGAAAGACATGAAAATGATAATGCAAGAACATGTAAGAAAAGTGTCCCCCTCTTGTAAATGAATGCCCAAGAATCATATTCCTTTTGGAGATGCTTTAGAAAAATTGTGTAATTCCTTAAAAAATTACCTCTTCAAATCACCACAAGGGAAAATTATAATGTTGCAAATTAAAATATTTATTCTCTTAATCCCTAAGCCCTTGTTGAAAATAAATCAAATTAAAATAACATTTTTTTTGGTGACACAGGATTACCATTTCACCTTGGATGCTCTTGCATTAGGTCCACACAAATCTAAATGCACTAATTCTAATGGTACTCTTGCTCTCCTAGAACACTCTAATTGAAAGGGTTGCCTATGCTTCTTTTCTAAAATGTAGGCTTCACATTTACCATTGGGTTGTACTATAGATGGTAACCCTCTAACCATGCCTTTCCTAGGTAATAAACTCAAACTAGAAAAGCTTAAATGCCTATACCTTAAATGCCAAAGTTTGGATGCATTTTTAATGATTGTTCTAAAAGAAGATTGTTATTCAACTATTGATCGTTCTTCTACTATTGTCAGTGTCAGAGAGAATTTTTGTTGTTGTCCTTCTTCTATGAACGTCGCAGATACTATGTGCATCATAAGAGGAAACATTCCACTTCTCGTCATCTGCACAACTATCATCACTTTCTTGTTTCCTCCTTTGTCAAATATCTTGCACTCTCCATTCTCCATCAAGATTATATAACCATTCTGTACCATTTTTCCAATGCTCAATAGGTTATGCTTTATGCCAGGGGAATAATAGACATCTTGGATATTCTACCTTTCACCATTCTTCGCTTGGATGCTAACTACACCTTTTCCCATGACAAGAACATTCTCATTATTTCCAATTTTATTTCTATTTTTATTCTATTGTCTATGGAGGAAAAAAAATTCTTGTTACCACTCATGTGGTTGCTGCAAGCGCCATATAAGTACCAAACTTCATCACTACTATACTAAGAAAGGTTGCAACCAATAAAAAAATTGGACCATTTCTAATTTTGAGCCTTGTTCTCATTTACTACATTCTCATTTTGACTCCCATGGTCACATTGTTTCTTCCTACACTCACTAGCATAATGAACATACTTGTTATAGTAATAACATTGCACATTGCTCTTGTCACACCTCTAATTTGAACTACTATTCTTTTGTTGGTTTTGGTATGCTGATTGTGAGCTGCTTGGCTCCTCTTTGCAATTAGATGCCCCTCTTCCAAAATTTCATTTTCATCTACCTCTTTCACCTCTGCCTCTGTTATTTCTTCCTCTTCCCTAACCTCTTCCATTGGTCTGAGATTTGAAAGCTTGCTCTAGAGAAGGAGTAAATCTATTTAACCGCTGCTCATGGGTTTGTAGTGAACCCATCAACTCATCTATAGTAATTTTGGAAAAATCCTTTGCCTCTTCAATGGAAATGACTATAGGATCAAATTTAGAGGGTAGACTTCTTAGGATTTTCTCAATAATCCTTTGTTCTTCCATTGTTTCCCCTTTAATTCTTAGTTGATTTATCAAGGTTAAAACCTTAGTGTGAAATCTGAAATAAACTCACCATCCTTCATTTGTAGGGTCTCAAAATCTCTCTTTAGCAGTTGCAACTTTAGCAATCTAACTTTATCAATCCCTTTATAACTATTTTGCAGAATCTCCCAAGCCTATTTTGAGTAGTTTTTTGCTACAATACATGGGAAAATAGCCTCTATCAAGACTGCCTCAATCAAACTAAAGGCTTTTGCATCCTTCATACAATTTTCTTTGAACTGATTCTTTTGTGCATTTGAGAGGTTTACATAAGTTGTTGGGTCTTTGATATCATTGAAACCATTGATGACCAACTCCCATAAGTCATTAGCAACCAATATTTTTCTCATCTTCTTAGCCCAAATTTCATAGTTCTACCCATCAAAATTTGGTGGTTACTGCAAAAAAATTCTCACCACCTACCATTCTTCTCATATTCGAGAAGACTAATCAATGCTTAGATAACATAGGGATTTCATAAACAAGCCCATAAGAACCAAATTGCCTAGAAAACTAGGGATTTGATACCACTTGTTGGCAAGAAAGGGTGTAGCAATATAAATCATAGATGTTGTGTGGTGACAAAATGAAGGACATAACAGGAAAATAACAAACTATTAACAAAGACATCTGAATATGACAAAAAAAAAAAATTATATATTCCTCATCTGCTTTCCAAAATTACAAAATTATAGAGTACTAGCTCTATTTTACATTAACAAATTATCCCACATATAACCTTGGACCACTATCCTAACCTAGTGTTGCTCACACACAAACTGGAACTAACTACACTACTGTAACTACTTGTTGTGTCTGTAGAACATTCCCTACTACTGTTTGTTGTCTCCTTGTTCTGTGTTGCACATTCCTTCTTCCTTTGTTACTGCAGGTTCACCTTTTCAATGCAAAAATTGACACTAAAATCATATTGTTACATTGTTCCCTTTTGTCTTGTTTGCAATGCTCAAAATTCAAATTTTAAACTTGCTTTCCAAATTAATTGCTATAGTCCAAAAAAAAATTGCAAGTCTACGTGGGGGGTAGGTGTGTAAAGTCTGACTAAAGATTAAAATAATTCCAACAATATATTAGATGATGAAAGTAAAAATTAGTTAAATAATCCATTATTTTAATTTAACTAGTCAAACCAATTGAAATGTAAATCGTAACTCTCTGAACACTCTTAATACTATAATCTCAATAGACAATGAAGGATAAAAGTTGAGTTTTTTACAAAGGTTGCAAATAGTTTTTCAGTGAGAAATATCTTGCGATTAAGTACAATTGAAGCAAGTTCATGAGAAAAACAAAAGAAAAAAGGTCTAATTCTAATAGAAATAAATCCATTTGTAGCAATGTGACCATGGTCTAATGATAGTTGCCATGGTAGTTTTGCCTTGATATATGTGAAATTTTTACCAATAAGAAATGGACAAATATAGCTTCGATTACTAAAAATACCTTCTCCAATTCATCTTTTGGGCTTTGTGTTGAACCTAAAATGGATGCAATTGATACAACACCCTATCTAAGGTCATCGTAAGCAATATTATTTTCAAGTTAGATAAGTGATTAATCCATGGGGAGTTGAGTGGAATTAAGTGGTGTGTCTGAACAAGTATAAAGCTTTGGTAAGTGTTACAATAATGTTAGTAACAAATATTGGTATTCTAGAATTAAACATGATTAATCCGCAACTATAGTAGAGATAGTAGCAAGAGAAGGGAAATCGTCTTATTCTTGGATTACCTTCCCGCATTGTTTAGTCAAATGTAAATATTATGTATCATGATCTATTCTTTTTTTGATTTCAAATTCCTTTGTCATTCAATTCTTGCATGCAAACTAACTCTTTTCATTTTAGCAATTGAACAATTCATTTCAAAGAACTTAATGAATTTTATTTAGTAAGAACAAGAACACAAAAATCTCCAGTCAACAGAATTATAAGAAGATCAAGGTTTGTGTAGTGTCTTAATTTTAGAATACATACACTAATCATAATCAAATTGGTTTGAGTAGTTATGATATTTGGTGTCTAGTTTTTCTTGTGACTAGATTTGTAGCTTGATCCCCATTACTAGAGCATCTTGTTTAGGAGTAAATGGTGCTTTAGTTCCTTTGTAGTGATAGGAGATATCTACCAAGAAGTGGAGTAGAGAGGTGAGAAGCATGTGCAATAAAGAAAGGTTGATGCCCCATGATGATGAATATTCACAAGGTGACATTACCCTATCCCATGTCACAAATATTTAATAATTTATGGAGAAAAAATTGATTGGTTAGATAAGATTATAGTCTTTCAAAAGAAATCTTGGAGTATCCATACAAGATTGAGAAAAGAGAAAACCAAGTTCCATGAGGAAGAGTGCCATGTTACTAGCTTAACATACCTCTAATTCTACATACATTAAAAGTAAGAACTGAGATTGAAATTATGGCATATGAAGGTTATATAAACATTGATATTTTGAACATTGGTAGGCAACATGCATAAAAATAATTGAGATTGAAATCTTGTCACATGAAGCTTAAGTAAATATTATGAATGTTGACCACTGGTAGGCTTAGCTCGAAGTATATTTGAGTTTATATAATAGTAACAAAAAATACTAATTTTTGAAAAGTCATCCATTCACTTGGTTTGGAAGAGATGCTCATTATTTGACCATGATAAAAAAAAAATATTTGTAAATGAGATTTATTATAGAAGTTGATTAAGAAACAATTTTATTTTATTTCTTATGTAGATAAAATGCCTATTAATATTCAATACTTAATGCAAGGTTGAAGTGGAGTAGAATATCATTGGTATATGCTTGGTTTGTACCACTATTATATTTCTTAACATGCACTTTGTGTTTTATTTCACTGTACAAAATTTTATATAGGAATGTGGGGAAGGGGAGAGACATGCAACACACATGACTATAAAATATTTTTGTGAACTCATGTCACTAAAAATTACTACTTTAGTGGTACCATAATGACATCATCTTCTCTTGGCCTAACTTAACCACTTCTTCTAAGTGATGTTGAGCAAGAGCTCTACCTATTCACACATAAAACTCATGCCGCTAAAAATTTCCAGTTTAGTGGTATCATAAGAGAGTTATTACACCCTAGCTCCTCAATATATGGTACTATCATACTTCTAATTTTCAATGGACTATTATGCTTATTAAGCCTTCTAGGAATCTTTGAACTCATTAGAAGTTAGGAAGGAAATTTTAAGCATTGTTAGGTGGTATAGACTATTTATGGACATGTTGTAACGCCCCGCCATGCAACCCTAGAGGAAGTTGCATTTAACTACTTAAACAGAATAATTTATTTTTTTAAAGTATAATTAACACACAAGTTCACTAACAAATGCCAACAACCTCTAAGGTTACGAGACAAAGGTTATATAGAACCTCAACAAAAAACATGATTTAAACCATGTCATTTAATTACTAAATAAATTAAACACATGCATTCCAATATGAAGAATTACATCAAAGCATAAAGATAAGTTTCCATTTCAATAAACCATTCATTAAATAATAAGGTTACAACTCTCATTCCCCGAATGAGGCAAGATCAATAATCATAATTACAATTACAACTTCCACCTCGATAACAACTGAGGGGTAAAATGATACAAGAACAACTGAAAGGAACTAAAGCAAAAAAATTGAAACTGAAACCAACAAGCTCTCCAACTGGAAGTCTCGTCCACACGAAAATGAAGAAGGAAACCAATGGATTTAGGTGCACACCACCCAACCAAGTGGAACCCAAAGGCCCACCCCCCGTGCTAGGAGATAGTAACCAGGAATCCTAGCCAAGACCATCTACCTCTAGACATGGGCTAACATAAACTAAACCAATCTGACAAACCAACCACATGCCACACAAGTACAACTCAAGTACAACTCAAATACCACATAAGTACAACATAAGTACAACTCAAATACCATGCAAGTACAACACAAGAACAACACTACATGGTCACATTGCTTCCAGAAATAAAGCAAAACAAGTATATTATGAGAACCATACACAATATAATCGAATGCCAACTATGGTCACATCAGGTATGTTACGGAAACCATACCCACAAAAAATAAGTACCAGATATGGTCACACAAAGTGCCATCACACAGTACGTCATGAGTTACCCATTGCAGATCGTCAAGATGGTGACCTCAACCGATCCTCGGCCCTCATACATACTAATACAATATCAAAACCAACTGTTGTCCTAGATAGAGTGTCATCACATAGCTCGTCATGAGTTACCCACAGCGGATCGTCGAATGGTGGCCCTAATCGATCCCCGGCCCTCATACTTACTAATGCGGAATCAAATACCTTTCGTACAGACAAGATAGATGACCTTGCCATTACCGGCCTTCCCACCCATCCCAAGCCTAACCAAGCACATGGGTCCATGAGTGAGGCATACTTATCTTGATTAGTGAGAAGTTAGTCCTAAGCTTCTAAGTATTGTTTTAGTTATCACTTGATTAACTAACTTACAACGAGTTACCCTAGCACCACTTCGTGTGTCGGCCCCCATTACAAGCCACTCTTCTACTCGACAACACACCCACACCAACCAAACATCAATGGTACCAAGGTGCAACAAACAAGATATCATGATCGTGCCTTTCACAGGAGGCGACACAAACTGAAACACACTCCAACATTGGAGGCGACAAACCACATAACAAGGTCACTCCATACAAGGAGACACAGATCCCATAATCCGCTCCTAACCCAAGGAGGTACAAACATTCCCGTTCGTGGAAACCGGGTACTAACATAGACACAATCCTCATGCTCTACCCAAGATAATCCACAATAACTTGCCAATCATGACACGACAAACCACATAGCTGAAAACCCCATCTGGAAGGCTTACGAATAAAACACCCTTTAATCCATTTCCCAAAACAAGAACACGAAGGCATATTCATAGAAGGCACATGAAATAAATTACCTTTGGATATTCTGAATCCATTCCTCATTACATTACTTAATTCATTACCTCGATAAAACTGAATTAAGAATTCATCTTTTCAGATAAAGGAGAAATTAACACTAATATTTAATTCCCTATTTGCTCATAATAAAATAGGCATTTTCAACTATAGCACAAAATACTTCACTTTAAAATAAATAACCGGTTGCCCTTGCAAACTAAATCATTATAAAATAAATCAGGTAATTTCGTTATCAACACATTAATCTCAAAACCAACATTTGTCCTTTCAAACCTATTGTTTAAAATAACAACAATAATTTGATTATAAACCCATTGTTTTAAATCTTCCAATTTATATTTAAATCAAATAAATAATTTGAACTTTTGCCCAACAGTTTAAATTTCATAAAATCATTTAATCTATGCTTTTATTTTACTCCATAATAACAAAATATATTAATATTTTAACATTATAAAATATAATATCAAATATTATTTATTAATATTTAATATTATATATTATAATTTGAAAAAAAAAGGGTCAAAAGAAACGACGCGGGTTTCCTCAGACCACGCGCCCACGTTTTAGGGCAGGGGCAGCCGTGACTTCCTCATAGGCCGCGATTTTTCCCTTACCAGGGCCACACACGGATTTCGCAGGGGGTGGGGGTTTTCGGTGGGCGGTGGCGCTTACCAGTTGCCTCCCGAAAGTGGCGGCAGTGCTAAGCCAACCAGCCACCACCATTGATGGCGCAGTTGTGCTTAGCACAGCCAGCCACCACCATTGGTGGCAGCTGCGCTAGCCGCGGTCGGGGTTGGAAGTGGTGGTAGGGGGTGAGGGAAGGCCGCATTGGGCATGACTCCCTTCCCACGCGTCTCCCATGGGGGGCACGGTGGGGAGGTGAGCCCCCAGCACCACCTCCCTCCCAAATTTTTATAATTTTTTTTTTTTTATATAGATATATATATTTTTTATTCTTTTTAGGACCACGATTTTTCAAATCACTTCTTCTCAAGGGCATTTTTTTTTCAAATTTTGCAACAACATAACTATAATATAAAATATTATATATATATATATTATATATATATATATATATATATATATATATATATATATATATATATATATATATATATATATATATATATATATATTCCCAAAAGATAGATTTGCATGATTAATTGAAGAATCAAATTGAAAACACAATTTTCCAGCCAAGAACACATTTCTTTCCATTTGTTTTTTTGAGAAAAGATCACATACAAAACAAGGTTTAACCATTTCCAAACAAAATAATAAATTGTAAATCCCTTCAAATTGAAATTACTAATTTAATGAACCTGATTTCCTTGAGTCTGAGGTGATCCAGAAACGGTGCTCAGGTCCCAACCTCATCTCCACAGATTTTCACCACCACAATCCAAAACCCACAAAAATGCAACAGTTCTTCCTCTCCTTCATTTTTAATTTTCCAAAAACTTCATAATCCAAAATTATGATCCCAAAATCCAAACATAAGGATGAAACCCTAAAACTTCAACCACCACCCTCATAAATTCATCAAAACAGAAAAATAGAAAAAATATCTAATTTCTTTAATTTTTGAATTCAAACTTCCAATTTGACTTTTAAATCATTTTCAATGTTTCAATTCCAAATTTCACAAATTGACTTTCATGCATTTTCTTTATTTTTAAATTCAGCATAATTACAATTAAATTATTTCCACATCATAAATTTAATTAATTAATAAATAGATTTAATCAATGATTAAATTATTTATTAATTAAATTAAATTAATAATAAAATAAATTACATTTCAACATAATTTCCAAATCAAATTAATCCACAACTTAAATACATTAAGCTATTTAAATCACCCAATTTAACTTGCAATTAAATAATGAAGAGAGGGAACGATAATCAAAACAACACAACCCGACAAACAACTGACGACATACAAGGACTAGGGTGACGATTTGGCATGGAAACCTAGCTACTATCTCCCAATTGAATACTGTTGGGTATTGAACACGCTCCAACCTGTGAAACCAGGTGGAGTCGATGTCTTGTACCTGTTAACCTATAATTCAAGTAAACAACAACATATAATATGAACAACATAAAATACACACTGTGAAGAGGAAATCACGGGATCGTTGGGCGCTCACAAGCGAGTGATACGATACCGTCCCCTTCACCAATACAATGCAACTAACTAACAATTCTAACAAATTAGTATATTTCAAAGCATAAAAATATGCCACTAAAAATTGCCACTTTAGTGGTGCCATAATGATTTCTATCTTCTCTTGGCTTGACTCAATTGCTTCTCCTAAGCAAAATTGAACAAGAGCTATACCTAGTCACACATAAGAGACACTTATTATATCATAAGTATACACTATATGGTTGATGCAAGAGCATCCTTGTTTTGAGGTGATCCTCATCGACCTAAAACAGTTTTGTTTTAATTTTTGTTGTATTTTTGGTGTTTTGGTCGATTTCTAGAGTTTGGTAATTGATTTTTAAAGGAGGTTGGATGACATTGTCATGTAATGATTTTACATTTCAAATTATTCCATTTAATTACCATAGTGACCAATAGATTTAATTTCATTGAAGAGTTTGAATTTCCAAAGATGAACACAAAGACACACATAAATAAAGAATGTAGAGAAGAAAGAAAGCCATAGTTAAAAAAATAATAATGCAAACCTCTGAGAATATGAAAGGTTAGAGCAAAGGGAAAGATACAATTTTTAAAAATCAAGGCAATACAGAATAATATGAAGGGACATGGCGTGAAAAAAGGAGGAGAGGTAAAAGAAAATGCCAAGAGAAAAAAAAACCCACATAGTCATTGTAATACCCCTCTGTTTTGCTCTTTTGATGTGATGGTATTTTATTCAGATGTTATTATTGTGACATGCTTTAGATTAGAATTGTGAACATTTGAATTAATAATGTTTTATGTTTTGATTATATTATTGATGTAAGATTTGTCAGTTGGTAATACTGTATTGGTGAAGGGGACGAGATTGCATCACTCGCTTGCGAGTGCCTTGCGATTCTGTGATTTCCTCTTCACGACATGTTTTATATGATGCAAATATACATGTGTGATATTCTATTGTTCGCAAGTTAACAGGTACAGGACATCGACTCAACCTAATTTCACATGGTTGAGCGTGTCCATTGCCAACAACATTTGATTGGGAGATAGTAGCTAGGTTTTTCATGTCAAGTCATCACCCTAGTCAATAGTGTGTTGTCAGTTTTTGTGTCTAGTTTTGTTGATTTAAATGTTGTTTAATCTGCCTGGATTTTATTTAATTGCAAGTTGGAAAGGGTAATTAAATGGCTTTATGTATTTAAGTTGTTGATTAAAGAATCCGGTTATAATTTGAAAAATGTTATTTAACTTATTAATTAATTTAATTTAATGAATAAAATAATTTAATCTTGGATTAGATTTATTTTATTAATCAATTAAATTAATTGTGTTGATTTGAATTAAGTTATTCATTTTGGAAATTAATAGATATTTTGAATTGAAATTAAGTTGAAAATTTTGAAAAAGGTTTAAATTTCATTTTTGTAAAATTTTAAATGCAAAACTGAAAATTGGAGATATTTTTTGTTTTCTGTTTTCAGAAATTGATTATGGTGGTTGAATAGATATTTTTGATTTTTCTTGGCTATTATTGGGATTTTGGATAAAAAATTTGGGAGGATGAAAAACTTGAGAAAAGAAAGGAGGAAAAGAATTTTCTGGTTGGATTTTGGGATTTGGAGAAGAAGTTGAATTTCTTGGAGGAACTGGAATCAGAAGCTGGATTCAAGCTTTTTGGCAGAACCAGGTTTTCTTTTAAATAAATTGGTTTTCATTTTGGAAAGATTCACAAAATTTTAATTGTTGTTTGAAAATCATTTTAAACTATGTTTGGATTTGCAAAGAAAACCCATGTGAAAAGTTGTTTGAAACTAAAACAAAATCTCTGTTTGAAAATGAATCTCCTCAAGGAAAAATTGTGTTCTTGGCTGCAAATTCATGTTTTTGAAAATTAGTTGCTCAAATTAATTTGTCAATTTGATGTGGAGTCAATTAAATTCATGCATGTATATATATTGATATATACATATATATATTATTATTATTTTCATTTTTGGTTGAAAAGGGTTATGTTGTTAAAATCATTTGTAAAATTGACCCTATGTGGTGTGCGGAAATCGAAATCTGCCGGTTTCAATTAAAAATTTAAAAAAAAAGGAGAGATTTTCGAAGGGTTTGGGAGGGAGGTTGCAGGGGGCTCACCCCACCGCACCCCCATGGGAGGAGTGTGGGGGAGTCGCGCCCTGCGCACCCACTCCCACTCCCCTCCTTCGTCGGTCGCGCCCTCACCCAAGGGTTCGGCTGTGTGTAACATAGTCAGCGCCCTTAGGGGATCCAGTTGTGTTACCCACAGTCAGCCTAGGGTTAGGGTCGGTTGTGGGTTGAGCATCCACCGCCCAATAGAAAAACGCGTCCGCTGCCCCATGGCCGCCCAATTAAAATCGGTGCGCATTCCCATAAAAATGCGTCCGACGTTTTATAATTTGAGTTTAAAATAAATAAATAATAATAATAATATATTTATTTATAATATTAAAATATTAATGTATATATATCATAAAATATATATATTAATATTATATATTATATTTATATAATATTAAAATATTAATATATATATAGTTGTGAATGTAGATAGTTTAAAATATATATATATATATATTAAATTATTGATTTAATAATGGCATAATTTAAGTGTAATTGGAGAAATGTAAAAATTACTATGTAATAGTCAAATTATGAGATGATTAAAATAATATGTTTTATCACATCAAATATTGGATTTAAAAGTAATGTGTTTTAATCGAAGAATTATTCGATTTTCAAATGAATTATTTTCGAAAAGAAGAAATAGATGATTTGGAAATGGTATGTTTTAAATCAACGAAGTAAATATTTATTTTATTATTTACAAGCAATTAGAGAATTAAATATTGGATTTAAATTTCTTCTTATGCCTGAAAGAGACATTATTAAAATGCGGTAGCAAATTAGTAAAGGCAGTGGATTTATGTGGTTTGTAAAAGTAATCATGGATTTGATTTATTTATTAAATTTAGTTTTCCCTTCTCAATAATTAGAAGGGCAATGGATTACTTTATTTAATTATTTTGTTAGGGTAATTGTTTTCTTTACTATGGAATAAATGTTAAGGGAAATGGATTTAATATCCAAAATTAGCTTATTTCCTCGCAATTGCCTCATGTGACTATTACTCCGTGTTCATGTTTGGGAAATGGGTTAAGTATCTTTAATATGTAAGTCTTCCAGAGAACCCTAGAGGTTGGGGGTTGTTGTTTGTGAGGTCTACCATTTGATAATTCCCTTGGTTGGTACATGAAGTTGTGACAATGTATTACCCGGTTTCCACGAACGGGGATGTTTGTACTCCTATGGAAGGAGTGGATTATGAGATTGGTGGCTCCTTGTAAGGAGTGGCGTTGTTATCTTTGTTTCCTCTAGTGTTTGGAGAGGGCTTTGATTTATGTTTCCTCCTAGTGTTGGAGTGATCATCTTATCTATTTGTATGCACTTGGGTTCCTTTCGTGTTAGTTTGTTTGTGTGTTGTCAAGTGGAAGAGTGACTTCTGTTAGGGGCCAAAGCCGTGAGAGGTAAACTGGGTAACCTTTAGAGGTAGTTAATTCGAGTGTTAACTAAAGCAATGTAATCCTTGTCAGTAATGTTATGGTGTACTTGATGTTGGTACTTGATTGTTAAGTGTATGGTTTTCTTAACATATCTGATCTGTTATTTCTGGAAGCAATGTAACCATGTTAGAATTGTACTTGAGTGTACTTGTGTTGTATGTGCGTTGAACTTGAGTTGTACTTGTGTGGTACATGTGATTGGTTGTGTCAGTTTGGTTCAGTTATGATTCAGCCTGTGTCTAGAGATAGTTGGTCTTGTCTAGAAATCCTTGTTACTATCTCCTAGCACGGGGGGTGGGCCTTTGGATTCCACTTGGTTAGGTGGCGTGCACCTTACTCTGTTGGGATTTCTTCTTGTTTGTGTTGATGAGATTTCCAGTTAGAGAGCTTGTGGGATCATGTTATCTTTATGCTTTATTCTTTTCAGTTAATCTTGTAATTTATTACCCCTCTTTGTTATCGAGGTGGAAGTTGTAATATGTAATCATGCTTTTGGATTTACCTCATTCAAGGAATGAGAGTTGTAACCTTATTGTTAAAAGAGATCTTATGGTATCTTTATTTTCTTTGATGAATTTATCGTGTATGGAATGTATGTGTTCTTAATTTCATAAGTAATTAAAAGTTGAGGTTTAAATTCTTTATTGTTGTTGTGGGTTAATAAGTAATCCCAGTCTCGTAACCTTAGAGGTTGTTGCAATGAGTAGTGAACTTGCATATTAATTATATTAAAAAAAAAAAAAATTAGTTTGTTTGAGTAGTTAATTGCAACTTCCTCTAGGGTTGTGTGGTGGGGCGTTACAGTCATCTTGGTAGGGGGTGTGCTAGGGAAATGGGTGAGGAGGCAGTGCCATAAAGAGGGTTGCGTGAGAGTACAAGGGAAAGAGGATAACCCGTGAGAGTGGGTAAGGAGGCTGAAAAAGAGTGTAAGGATCTATGAATGAAGGAGTTCATACAGATGAATAAAGACAAGTTCCAAGGGTTGCATGGCGACATGGAAAAATAAGAAAGTGAATTAATGTTGGTTGAGATGTATTGCAGAAGTATTAAGAGTGAATTGATAGACATAGAGGAAGATGAGTTATGGAAATGACATTTTAAGCATGACTATAGACTTAGAAGGATGTGATTTAAATTGAAGGAGGTGGAAAGAAAATTGAAATGTTTTCAATGAGGGAATAGTTTATGTATGTAATTTTCAGAAGTAGATTTGTTGGCTTGGATTTTCAAATTGTTTCATTTGTGAAGATATTGAAATCAAAAAGTGTTTTGTAATAGGAAGGTTGTGAATTAAATGATTAAAATTCAAATTTGCTGATTTAAATGTTTAATTCCTGGAATGTATAATTATTTTGGTGTTAGTATGATTCAAATTAAATTGTTCTCAGGGAAGAGGAATCAAATTGGAAGTTGTTTGTTTGAAGCGGGGGTTTTATATTTGTGTCAATTGGTATTAGAGCCAGAGGTCTTGAGCGTGTAGAGTCTACACCAAAACTTGTGGGTGGAAAAGAGAAGTTGTGAAGTTGTGGATATTTGGTTATGAACTTTGTGTAGGTTGATGGTTGAGGTTGCATGGAAAGTGTTCAAAAAAATGTCATGGAAGCTAGGAGAATTTTTTATGATGAAAAAAGAATTTATGACACCACAAAAAGAGAAGCAAGAGCCCATCTAGAGGAGCAATGTGTTTCAAACTATTTACAGGTCAGGTGGAAAGTGTTGCAGAGTGGTTGTAGATAGTAGTATCACAAATAATTTAGTGTCATTAGGGATGGCTGAGAAGCTGAAATTGAACAGAACAAAGCATCCAAACCCTTACAATATTTCTTGGTTGCAAGGAGATTGTCAGATATGGGTAAGTATTGTTGATTTTTCAAATTCATAGATATAAGGAAGAGATTGTATGCGATGTAGTACCCATGGATATTTTCCATATTTTTTTTGGTCGACCATGACTCTATGATAGAGAAGCTATACATAATGGCAGAGAAAATATATATAACATAATAAAGGATGGGGAAGAGTATGTTTTGAGTCCATTGCATGGTAAACAAGAGGAAGTGGTGAAAGAAGTTGCAATAGTATGCCCTAATGGAGGCATAGAGAAAGAGGTTGAAAAAGAAGAGGAAAGTGTAGAAATGGTTGAGGATAAAGAAGAAAGAGAAGAGTCTATGTCAGAGGTTTACGAGGATGAAAAGAAAAAGGATATAGATGTAGAGGAAGATGGTGAGATCACAATAGAGATCGAGGAGCAATACAATGTTGTAACAGTTGAAGAGGATAATGTTACATTAGTTGTGAGTTCTTTGGAGAACATGATGATGGTGGTAGCAGTGGCTAGTGAATATGAAAAAGTTGTGGTAGAGTATGAGCAAGATGTTGTCATATCAGCAAAGGAGGAAGAGAATGGTGAAATTGTAGATGCAGATTAGTATGCGGATGTTGTAGGTTGTGATGAGGGATTTTGGTGTAAGAGGCCAGATGATGGTGGGTTTGATCCCATGAAGGATGCGAGGAGTGGGGAGAGTATTTGGAGGAGTTTGGGATATGGTGGACATGAGTTCTCGAGAGGAAGGAAGAAGAAGGTGCACACTTAGTCAAGGAGGATGAAAAATGTCCTGGCTAAGTGCTGGAAGAGGCAGAGGAAGAAATTGCTTATGTTTAATTCAATGATGGAGTTTTATGTAGGTTGCATTCAACCTGAAAGAGTAGTCCCACTACTCAACTCCATTTTGTTAGTCATACTCACAAAAAAATTCTACCCGACATGTTTGATGTAGGAGCATCCCAGGTTTGAGGCGATCTTCATCAACCTAAAATAGATTTGTTTTAATTCTTGTTGCATTTTTTATTTTTTGGTCGATTTCTAGAGTTCGTTGGTTGAATTTTAAAGGAGGTTGAATGACATTTTCAAGTAATCATTTTAAATTTAAGTTATTCCATTTAATTGCTATAGTGACTAGCAGATTTAATTTTATTGAAGAGTTTGAATTTCCAAAGATGAACAGAAAGAGACACACAAATAAAGAATGTAGAGAAGAAAGAAATCCACGGTTAAAAATAATAATAATGCAAACCTTTAAGGATATGAAAGGTCAGAGAAAATAGAAAGATAGAATTTTTAAAAATGAAAGCAATAGAGAAGAATATGAAGGTTCATGACACACAACATGGAGGAGAGGTAAAAGAAAACACCATGAGAAAAAAAAACCCCACATAGTCATCTTGGTAGGGAGTGTGTTGAGGAAATGGGTGAGGAGGTAGTGCCATAAAGAGGGTTGTGTGAGACTAGAAGGGAAAGAGGATAGCCCATGAGAGTGGGTAAGGAGGCTGAAAAAGAGTGTAAGGAGCTACGAATGAAGGGAGGAATTCATATAGATGAATAAATACAAGTTCAAAGGGTCGCATGACAACAGGGAAAAATAAGAAAATGAATTAATGTTGGTTGAGATGCATTACAATAGTATTGAGAGAGAATTGATAGGCATAGAGGAAGTTGAGTTATGGAAATGACATCTAAAACATGACTGCAGACTTAAAGGTAGAAGGACGTGCTTTAAATTAAAGGATTGGAAATAAAATTGAAATGTTTTCAATGAGGAAATAGTTTATGTATGTAATTTACAAAAGTAGATTTGTTGGTTTGGGTTTTCAAATTGTTTCATTTGTGAAGATACTAAAATAAAAGTGATTTTTGTACCAAGAAGGTTGTGAATTAAATGATTAAAAATTAAAAAAAATTAAGATAAATGTTTAATTCTTGGAATGTATAATTCCTTTGTTGTTAGTATGATTCGAATTAAAAATTCAATCGAAAAATGAATTGTCAATTAATTTTTTTTGGGGAAAGAGGAATCAAATCAAAATTTGTTTGACCAAAGAGGGGATTTTCTATCTACATCAATGGTATTGTCCTTCTCCAAGCTTTGCCTCAACAAATGTGAACACCACATTGCCAACAACTAGTGTAGTTCCCCTATGAACCTCTGCCAAGATCTTGTGTACTAGTCAAGATTGCATTATGTTCAAACTTAGTTCTTATTTTGGCAACTTCAAATTATCAAACCTTTACATTTAGATGCATTTTTACTCAATAAATTTCTTTAGAAGAATGTTCATTGAACACAAGTAAATTTTATGATATTGACAAGAAAGCCAATTATGACAACCGTAGACACTTAAAAATGTCTTGAATGATACCGTGCACTTGAATAAGATATACTGACACCATTTCATCCTCAAACCCATCCTATTTTTGCTTAATTGATTAAATTAGCCTAGCTATTTAATTATGTATGTCATTTTCATCTATTAATCTAATTAATTTAATCAGGTTAATTCACCCCCTTTCATGCTAACATTTCATCTTATTAAATTAAATATATCAAGATATTTAATTTAAATCCCTAAGTCCTCTTATATAATTAAATAACCCTAAATTTAATTAAATCTCATATCACTGTCCCCCTTTTCATTAAACCATTTATTTAAAGAATGTCTTGAAATTCCCCTAGTTGTATAATTAAACCTTTTTTGATTATCAATTACTAATAAATCTAATTCCCTCCACTTGCAAGGGAATATTCCTCTGCATTTTCCTCCAAAATGAATATTCCAAGAATATTCCTTTCCCTTTTTTTGCACATTAAAACTTTGTTTCAATTTGCTAAATAACTATTTTCTCACGCATAAGGATATTCCAAGGGAATATTCCTTTTTGAAACAAACTTACAAGACTTCATGTGCAAGTTAACTTACAAGACTTCTTGTGCAATTCTTGAAAGTGTGTTTGTTTGGATAAATTTGAGCCCTTGATTAAATATCATCTTTAATTTTCAACCCTTGATGGGAATCCATGATCCATGCCTCCATCTTCCTTCCTTTTTTACCATCGATTAACCTTTTTAATCTTAACCCTCCATTTATCATTTTCTTTCCTATAAATATGTCACTATTTGGAGACAAATGGATCCATCTTTTTCAAAGCAAACTCATGTTGTTGAAATCACTCACACTCACACTCATATTTGGCATTTACTTAGTATCATTTTAGCTTAATTACTTGCATTAATTAGCTTAGTTTTTATTAATGAATTCCATGGTAACTTGAATGCATACATTTAGCTTTCTTGTTAATTATGGTTTCAATCTTTTTAGTTTAGAATCCATTTAGATTAGCTTTGCATACATCCATATCAATCATCTTAATCTAAATCATGTTAAAATAGCTTGAATCATGTTTAATCAGTTTTCTTCAATAAAATTGATTGAAGCAAGCTCATTTATCCACGAGATTGGGAAAGGGTCGTCATTCCACATCAACACGACACCACTCCCCCAATCGGATAAGTTTCAATGTCTTAGAGTAGAGGTTTTATCAAGATTTCATGATTTAATGTGGTAGCTTAAATGAATTCTTTATCTTTGCATAAATTGAATGATCTCTATTGGATTGGCATTTAGTGGTATGAAGGAGGGCATAACTGATCACATTTGAAAATAAATTCTCTCAAAGTCTATTTTCTGGTTTTTGTAGATACAACGACGCTCCACGAGATTTCAATGGCACCTTTGTAAGGCATATCGATATAGCGACACTAGCACATATTAAAATAAATGATGATGCTAATACTATTTAGAGGTATCAAGAATTTGAAAATGGCGACGCCACCAAATAGTGATGCTATCATCGTCACTGTCCTATAAAGAGATGCTAATTTTCATCAAAGTGATGCTCATTTAATTTATGGAGATGCTATCATGAATAGTGATAATTTTTTTTGGTAAGAAAAAATAGTGTGAGTTTTAGCATGTGCTTTAATTTTTTACTTCATCTGATCACTAACATGCCTCTAATTTTTTGTTATGGTTTTTAGGCTAATTATGTTTTGTAGGTTAAATGATAAAATTCAAAGTGAAGAATCATTCTTGTCTTTAAATCTTATAATTGTAACAAGTGTTTTGACACTTTTTGGGGCAATTATAACCCATTTATCACTTTTTTCATTTTATGCTTTAGGAACACACTAGCTTTCAATTAGGTTTTAAAATGAATGCTCAAACGGGATTAAAATATTATCCTACTTTGGGTTTAAAATTGAAAAATACAACTTAACACTTTGTTTGGTGCTTAAAATAAACTTACCTTTGCTTTGAGGGTAAAAATTAATGAAGTTTTTCTATGTCTTGTGGTTTGCATTTTCGTCATTGAATGTGTATGCTCTTCTCTTGTGCCACTTGAAGATCTTGAGAATGAAAAGTGTTCTTTTGAAATTTTATATAACCACCCACATATTTTGATTTGGATTTAAAATTAACCCCATTGTAGTATGAGGAAGAGGTGTTGTATGTGCTCTATCCTTGCTTCATGCAAACTAAAAGCGAACAACAAATGCACTTCCTTGATTTTTTTTACCATTAGAGGGCATGCCTCCCCACTTTGAAAGGAGGAAATGACCCAAACGGTAACGAGCTAAATCCAAGCTCTTTTGAACCACTATATAACAAATGTGTTAGTGATGAAATCCATAAGTAACAACTGTGGATGCATCATACCAACAAGTGCCACCCTTAGTGTCCATGTGACACATCAAAATCCTTTCTTAGGAAGGGACTAGGAGGCCTCTTGATTGTAATAATCTTGAGTTAATCTTGTCATGTGTATGACCACCTTAAATAAAAGTCCTTACTACGAACCAATTGTTTAGAAGCCAAAAACCTTTATGCTTGCCGGTGCAAGAACGATCATTCTGAAGCCGCCCCACATTTTACTATTCATTGTTGATAGATAAAAATCCGTAGGATCTTCAGATCTTCAGGATTTGAGATTTAGTGGTCCCAGGAAGTGTGTGTTGTGGAGGGGATCCAATGCCACCAAATCTGTAGTTGTTCGCATTGTCTTATTGTTTAGAGATATCCAAGTGGAGATTCAACAAGTAGTATCTTCTAAACCTAGGGTGGAAAATTATTGTGAGTCATTTTAATACTTTGCTTGGTTCCAAAACAATTGAAAACAAACATCAAAAAAGTCTTTTCAAAATTTCAAATCCTATGGTTTAAGTATGGACACCCTTTGACAAAACATTGATATTAATGCTTGTCCTAAGAACTTATTCATAGAGACTTCTAAGTATTTTGGTTTATATCTCAATCCATACTTCCCATAATTAACATAGGAAACTATGGCTTCAACCTCATGATTTTAACAAAATGGACCTTGTGGAATTGATGATTTTTTTGACATAGACATTTAGTTTGAAACTTAATCAAGACAAGTGTTTGTGGTAAAAATAAACTCACTTAAGCAAGATAAATTGACAAATTGAACCCCACATGACCATTTGGAGACCGATCGCTCCTGTTGAACAACCCGACCTTACACCTAATATCATTCAACCAAACTTTGAACTCATTGAAGGAGAACAAACTCATATAATTAGTAGTTTGAGAAACTTCACTTTTGAAACAAAGGAAACACCTATTTAGTGGAGAAATGCAACAAACATCATAGAGAAAGAAGAGGAACAAACCAATATTGAGGTTGGAAGGCTCATATTACCACCACCCGCGTGGAAATAAATATATATTTTTCTTCCATAGACTTATAATTCTCTAAATAATCTCATGAAAAATCAAAATCCCCAAGAGAAGGTCTACAGGTCATCATTTCAAACTTAGCCATCTTAGTCTAGAAGTTATCAAAAGACACCTTTTAGCACTTCATCAAAATAAAAAAAGGCTGGTATAAAACTTCTATGAATGTGATTCAAGGAACAATCCTTTATAATTCAATCTAAGAAGTCAAGTTACCCCATCACAATAACCCTCATCTTCATCAGGACCATATGAGATAGAAGATGTCACGAACAACCCATTTGGACTTACTAAGGAAGAAATAGTGGACTACAAACAAGAACATCAAGCCTTAGAAAATGTTGCTATGATTTCCCCATCTTTTTTTATGAAATCATTGACACAAGGCTTGACATCATCTACCTTACACACAATTCCATAGCTAAATAAAACATCCACTCCTAGTATTGCAGCTAGTCTTGCTAAAGACGTTGGTCTAACTCTCTCATTAGAAAGGAATACACTTGTGGGTACTCTCAACACCAATCCATACACCACTTGGAAACCAAAATTTGGTGCTTATACCATTCCCAAACACCCCTTACATTAAAATCAACCACTTATACTTCATGAGTCCATGATCACATCAACATATTGAGGGTACCCATCTTCATCCATCCCCACAAGTACCACAAGTGTGCTTAACATCCCGCAAGGAAGTATAGGCCAAGTATCTCAAATCGACCAACAAGTGCATGCCAATAACTTGACAAAAAGTCAACCTTTAATGAAAATAGGGACATCTCTATCTAATACCCCAATTGTTTCATCCACACCATTGGTTTCACAAAACACATCCATCCCATCCATCATCAGCCCGAATCAAAACAATCCCTTGGTCATGAATCCCATTAATCCAGGTGATACCTTGTCCACATCCCTAATGCAAGGAAATCCTCCAGACATCATTCAAGGGAAACTTTTTAATTAGTGGACTCAAGTTTCTAGTATTTCATTACCATCACAAAATCTAATTGAACCATCCTCATCTTTTCCCACGGTCCCTTTTACCATGCAAAATCAAATGGGACCTCAAAAATACATTCCTCCATCTCAATCCACCATCTTCCAAGGAATGTTAAACCAAGGGAACCCCCAACCTATCATCAACAATAAACTACCTACTCAAAATATCAACACCCAAAGGTCATCACAAATGTACCAAAAATCGACTGATCCTACAGTGCAAGCACATGCCTTAGCTTTACAACAAGCACAACAAGCTTATCAGCAAGTCATCCAGCAACAACAACAACAAGCCCTAACAACTCAACAACAAAAAGTAGCCTTAGTAGCACAACATTCTTAGAACAACAAAAACATCAAGCCCATCAAGTAGCCTTAGCAACATAACAACAACAACAAGCAGCCCTAGCAGCACAAAAACAATAGTAACAACAACAAGCCCAACATCAAGCAGCCTTAGCAGTACAACAATAATAGAAATCCCAACAAGCAGCCCTTGTGGATCAACAAAAACAACAATCCTTACTAGCTCAATAGTATGCCTAACAACAACAACAAATTTCCTACTAGAATCCTCAACAGAACATCATGAATACAAACACATCAAGAACATATACATCAACACCGCAATCACCTTCACAAAATCCCACACCACCATACACACCATACAACACCTTATCATATCAAAATCCTGCATACAACTCATCTACCATCCCACAATACGCAACATATATTCCTCCACCAAACATGCAAGATGATCTAGCATCACAATTTAAGGTGTTATCACAAGAAATGTAGGATCTTTGGATGGGAAAGACAAAGAAGCCTCATAAACAAAACTTATGTCCATATCCATTTGATCAAAACATCACAATGGTACCATTCCCTCCTGGCTTTGAAATCCCCAAATTCAATAAATACAAATGGATACAAAGTCCTATTGACCATGTCAAAGAGTTTAACGTCACATGTATGGAGGTGGCCTACAAGGATTCTTATTTAATGTGTCTCTTCTCCCTAAACTTAACAGGTCCTACCATGGATTGGTCTTCTCAGCTGCCTCTAGGTATTAAAACTTTCAAAGAAATCACTGATAAATTGATAGATATTTTCTCCTTTAATCTTGACATGGGCGTAAGTCTAGAAGAGTTGTATACCCTCAGACAAAACAAAGGAGAATCTTTCCTCAATTTATTTCAATAGTGGAGACAAAGAGCTAGTAAGAGAATATGAAGTGTATTACCTCTTATGACGAGCTTGTCCCTAGAGCTCTAATCTCATAGGGAGATACTCAAGCTTACAAAGACAATCGCCCATCAAATAGTTTGAATGGCAAGCCCCATGTTTGGGCTAAGAACAAGAACGTGACCAATGATGGTGTGGTAGATACTAAGGTGGTCCTAAGTTCTCCTAGGACGAATAACAATCAAATAGCTAACATTCAACCAACAGTGCAACAAATAGCACCTCATCAAAAGAATTAGATCAACAAAACCGACACACAACAATGATGAACCCCTAACAAGAACAACTATCTAAAACAAAAGTACACACAATTGTCAGAACCTATCAAAACCATCATGAAGAAATTGGTAGATTCAAATCTGATAACACTTCCTAACTTTGAAAACTACCAAGAACCACAGGATAAACCATTCTAGTACAACGAGAATGATCTTTGTGACTTTCACAAAATCAAAGGACATAAAACGGAAAATTGCGTGAGGCTCAAAAATATTATCCAAGACCTTATAGAGAGTGACACCATATCTGTTGAAGTACCAAATGGTAACCAAGATCTTAAGATAAACAAGAACCCTATGCCATATCATAGCAAAGTAAATAACACTAGAAAAACTAAGGCTAACACAAACATGCAACATACCTATTCCAATGTAGTCACCTCCTGTGACAGTGTCATCATCGTTGTCACCATCAAAAGGCCTAGTGCAGAGTGTGGAGTCACCGCATGAGGTGGAAAATTCACTATCCAAGGAGTCCTATCTCAATCTAGGGCACAACCTACTTTACCAACATCAAATCCTAGTAAGTATAATCTCCTAGATCAACTTAAGAAGACCCCTACACAGATTTCTATCTTGGAACTATTGAGACTATCTCTCATTCATAGGGAAATACTAGAGAATGCTTTGTCTTCATCATCCATCCTCGATGATATTGATACATACTAGTTTCAAGCTATGGTAGGGCACATCATTAATCATCTTCTCACCTTCTTGGAACAAGACCTACCATCGCAACCATCTCATAATCATGCTTTACACCTTGAGGTCATCATTCATAAGAACACGGTTAAATGAGTCTTAGTAGATGGAGGTGGTAGTATGAACATTTGTACCCTTCAATTGATCAAGAACCTAAGCTATTTAGAGGATACTATTGAGAAAGAAAAGAGTACTACCATTAAAGCATATGATGATCAGGAGCAAGTATCCCAAGGCCTCATTACCATACCCATCTAAGTGGGACCCATCATTGCAAAAGCTACATGCCAAGTGCTATATCTTGATCTTCCCTATAACATCCTACTTGGCCGACCATGGATCCATGCCCTAGAAGTTGTAGCCTCGACCTACCATCAATGTGTAAAGTTTCCTTTTGAGGGCCAAGAAATTACCATCCATGGAGATCTTGAGCCAGTTTATTACTGCAAGAACCTTGAGGCCAAGTTTTACAAGATACCCTAGATCCCTCTAAATTATGAAGGGCCTAAACCATCTTCCTCATTTGTTGACCCATCATCCCTTACATCTACCTCATTAATGAAAACACCTACTATGCAGAACATACCCGACATCAAAGAAGTGATCCGGGATGATGGTTGTGGAAACTATAAACTAATGAAGGATGCCTTTGTCTTCAGAGAGCTACCTCTTTCTCCTAAATCCCATAGAAAACCCACACCTAGCAACAAGGAGGCTAAAGCAATCATGATGGTAGCTACTACCTTCACCAAGTGGGGGGATTTGAACCAAGAAGATTCCAATGAGGAAGATGTCTCTAAGTTGTTATATCGAGATGAATGACACATCCTTGTACTTCCCATAGAAGATGATAACAAAGTATTGTAGCTAATGAAGGGATGGGGCTATAAGAGGGATGAGAAGCTAGGAAAAAATCATAATGGTTTGCTAGAATCCATCATTCTTGAGAAAAATCTAAAGAATTTCGGCCTAGGTTGTACTACTAGAAAAGTTACCCTTATTGGAAAAGGTACTCCCACTAAAAGGGTTGAGGCTTCCTCTTGGTTACCAACATCTCATGGTAGTACCCTAGATGACTTCCCCCTTGATGTTGCCAACCTATTTGAGAATAAATCCCAATTCATTATTTTTATAATATCCTTCACCCCAAGCGATCAACCGACTAAAATAAGCATATTACACCCACAACTCATTGACTTGGACCAACAAGGACCATCGATTCTAGATTTATTTGAAAAAAATGAAGCAATCTTAGAATTCATGGGACTATGTCACAACTTATCATGGGCAGATCACAAGGTAGGTTTTGACATAGAGCTAGATATAGGGGCATACTACATGGAGACAATTGAATCCTTCAATCACAAAATTAACGAAATGTAATTAACATGCAGATCTCTAAGTGAAAACTACATTGTGTGACATTTTGATCCTAGAATAGTAAAAAGAAAGGATGAATCCAAAGATGAAAACCTCTCTGAGGGGCCCAAGGATGAGGGATTCAATCTCCCCCTGAGTGTAATGAATCTAAAGAAGTCAAAAGTGCTAGAAGAAAAGGCCACTCTAGTCAATGAGGGAACAAAAGAAGCATCCAAGATCACTTTCTATGTTTAATCCTTGTTGGATGAAGGAAAAAAAAACCTAATAGTGTTCCTAAAAGGACAAAGAGAAAAATTTGCATGGTCATACACAGATATGTCAAGGCTCGATCTTAAAATAGTTGTGCATCATTTAGTAGTCTATCTTGAAGCTAAGTAAGTTAAGCATAAATTAAGGAAGATGTACCCTCAGATAGCACTCATACTAGTCTCCAAACCCACTAGGGGCATCAAAATATGCATGAATTTTAGAGACTTAAATGAGGCATGCCCGAAGGATGATTTCCTTCTTCCTAAAATCGACCTCATCATGGAATTAACAATAGGGAATGAAATGATATCACTCATGGATAGTTTTTCAGGCTAGCTACAATCAAATCATGATCACCAAGGAGGATCAACACAAAACTGCATTCACTTGTCCATGGGGAACCTATTGTTGGAATATGACGACATTTAGGTTGAAGAATGAAGGATAAACCTATCAAAGAGAAATGACCCTCATATTTCATAACAAATGATCCATAAAGTAGTTGAAGATTATGTGGATGATATTTTGGAAAAATAAAAGAAAATTAGTGAGCACATAGAAGTCTTGGGACCCATCTTTGAAAGACTTGAAGATTACAAGGTACAATTGAATCCAAAAGAGTGTCTTTAGGGTTACATCATGTAAAATTCTTGGCTACATCATCTCACAAAGATGGATAGAAATTGATGTAACAAAAGTGAAAGCCATCCTAGACATGGACCACCACAAATATTAAAATAGTTGAGAGGGTTACAAGGAATATTGCAGTCCATCAAAAGGTTCATAGCACAACTATTAGATAAATCCACCATTTTTCACATATTCTCCATAAAGGAATAACTTACAAGTGGGATGAGAAGTGAGACGAAGCTTTCCAGAAGATCAAAGACTACCTATTGACACCACTAGTTCTCATACTACTGATACCAAACAAAACATTAATCTTGTATATCTCAACAACATCAGCAACACTAGGTTATCTTCTAGCACAACATGATGAAAACATAAAAGAAAGGGCTATCTACTACATTAGTAAGACCTTGGTGGGATATGAAATGAACTATTCATCCATTGAGAAATCATACTTTGTAATGGTTTTTGCTTCACAAAATTTCAGTCACTACATGATGTCACATCAAATCAAACTCATTAAAAAGATCAACCCATTGAAATACCTATTATCCAAAGCAACTCTCACAGGGTGAATGGACAAATGGGTAATGATCTTGATTGAATTAGACATAGAGTATGTAGAGCACAAGGAAATCAAAGGAAAAGTGATCATAGACCAACTAGAAAAAGAACCTATCTATGCAAAGAACCCATAGGTATCTGACTTCCCTGATGAATCAGTGTTCCTTGTCAATCTAATAGATCAATGGAAAATGTACTTTGATGGATCATTCACCCAACATGGATCAGGAGCAGGTATTTTCTTTATCAACCCTCAAGGAGATTGCATCCCAAATTCATACAGGCTATCATTCACATGTACTAACAACATTACTAAGTACAAAAGCCCTAATCATAGGCCTAAGGATAATAGTTCAGTGGTAGATACAAGAATTGAAAGTCTATGGAGACTCCCAGCTAGTTATCAACCAAGTCAATGATGAATATCAAACTAAGGATGACAAGATTACTCCCTATAAGAAGATGTTAGAGATTCTTAAGGAATTTTTCATTGATATAACTTTTGAGCAAATTCCTTTTATGAATAATCGAGCAACAGACACTATGACAACAATTAGATCAGTGTTAGACATACCAAACATCGTCCTTCAATGTGAATTCTTGGTAGAATAACTTCTCATACCAACCTTCAAAATCCTTGAATTTAAATTTTGTGTGTCATCGTTGGTCCTAGATCCCTATGGTATCATGACATATTCATCTACCTAAGTAGAGGAACCCTCCCATCTGATATCACCTCCAACCTTAAGAAGACATTTATAAATAATGCACCCCGATTCGTGATCCTAAGTGATACCTTATACTGCTGAAGCATTGAAGGGACATTACTACGATGTCTTAACCAAGAGGAAGCCTTAACAACTTTAACATAATAGTGGTATGAGTTTAGCTAAGAAACTATTGAGGATTAGGTACTACTGGCCAACCATGGAAAGAGAAGCTCATTAGTACGTGCAAAAGTGTGTCTAGTGTTAGTAGCATGGGGACCCTATCCATGCTCCAGCTCAATAATTGCAACCAATGGTCACACCTTGGCCTTTCTCACAATGGGGGCTTGAACTCATAGGAAAGATTACCCCAACCTCATCTAATAGCCAAAATTTTATCATAATGGCCACTGAGTGCTTTACCAAGTGGGTCAAATCCATTCCTACGACCTACATAATAGGGAAGCAAATTGCTAAGTTCATCCCAAATTACCTCATCTGCCACTATGGTGTTCCACAAACCCTTATCCCAAAAAATGAAACACCCTTTAAGAATCAGGATGTGAAAGAGCCATGTCAAAAATTCAACATCCAACACTAATTTTCTAGCCCATATTACCCCTAGCGAAACAATCAAGTTGAGGCTATGAACAAGGGCACTCTGAAAATCCTAAAGAAAATGGTTAATGAAGTTGGTCGTGACTAGCATCTGTAGTTAAATCCTGCCCTATGGGTCTATGAACTAATATCCACATGCCTACAAGTACAACTCCACTCTCCTTGGTCTACGAATCAAAAGCCATCTTGCCTATTGAAGTTGAGCTTTCATCACTACAAGTGTCACTAAAAAACCTAATCACTGATGAAGAATATAGAGTATCTCGATTGAATAACCTATAATTCTTGGATGAGTGTCATCCTGATGCTCTTAATCACTTGTAAGTATACCAAAGCCAACTGAAACAAGGCTATAATAACAAAATCAAATGCCATTATTTCCAGGTAGGAGATCTTGTACTAAATTAGAATAAAAAAATCCAGATCAAGATAGTAAACGAAAGTTTGAGCCTAATTGGTTGGGTCCCTTTGTCGTCATAACAAGCTATGGATTGGGAGAATATCTACTATCTACACCTGAAGGTGAACCCTTGCAGGAACCAACCAAAAAATTACATCTTAAAAACAATTTATGCCTAGTCTTGAAGGGTGTAAATCTAGAAAATCCAAAAAAAACATGATCAAAACCCCAAAAAAAAGAAAAATGATTGAAAAGGTAAAGAACAAATAATTGTCCTCTAGTGAAAACCACTTCGGTTGTGCTTTGGGTAGGTACCCTGGTGAAAACCTAGAAAACATAAACCTAACATAAATAAAGCACCTCCATCCATCTTTGGCTCTTTATCCTATCATCCCATCCATCACATCATTCATCCTATTTATTCCATCATCGGTTTGTGTCCATATCATGGCTTGATGTTGTGAAGTATCGTATCCCCTTTAGTACTAATTGACATATTCTTAAGGCCAGCTTGTCTTTCCTATATCAAGGTAGTCTATTTTCATCACACTGGGGGCACTTCATTGTGGATTAGATCAGGTTCTTGAATATGTTGAGGTTATTGGGAATCTCATCAAAAATCCCCAAAAAAATCATAAATGTCCATTAGAAAATCCAAAAACATCAAAATCCTCTACAACTAAAATCCAAAAATATTCAAAAAGTTGTAAATTCAAAATCCAAAACATCCAAAACACATCAAAATCCCTAAAAAGGTCAAAACTTTGAAAATCTAAAAATAGTACCCTATTGAACTACGTGTCTCTAAGCTTGAACGGAGGCAAGGCCATCATTGATGTGCCCCCGAGACACCCTAGGTCAGTCCTTTAGGAGTCCATCATAATAAAATGGCATTCCATCAATTGTTCATTTCTCATCGGCAATAAGTCAAGTCAGTTGAACTATGTGGTCTTTGTGTATAACATAGGCAAGACTAATCTTTGATCAACCTCTGAGGCTCCTAGGATAGGTTTTTAAGGTTAGGTTCTTGGTTGGAAAATTTTGAAAATCCCTAAACATTTGAAAAATCATGAAACCCTAAACATTCAAAAACTCAAAAATCCAAAAAACATTCAAATATAAAAAAACCTAAACATTTGAAAACTCGTAAAACCCTAAACATTCAAAAACTCAAAAATCCTAAAACATTCAAATATCAAAAAACCAAAAACATTTGAAAACTCATAAAACTCTAAACATTCGAAAACTTGATAATCCTTAAACATTTGAATATCAAAAAACCCCTAAACATTTGAAAACTCGTAAAACCCAAAACATTGGAAAAACTTAGAAAACCCCTAAACATCCAAATATAAGAAAATCCAAAAAGCATTTAGATAACACAAAACACAAAAACATTTGAAAATTGAAAATCCAAAAAAAATAGAAAACATTCAAAAGACCTAAACAACATCAAATATCTTAGAGAAAACCCTAAACATCCTCAAAAATTTGAAAACCAAAACATTCAGTGAATTTTGTATCAATGGCTTATCATAAACCTTATCCTAATCAAAACACCTGATCAACATGTCTTAGGATGTATCCTTCGTACAATGGAAATCAATATAAAAAATCACCTTAACTAAATTAAACCTGGCAAGAGATATAGATAACATTGATTGTTTGTGTTTGATATTTTCTTATGATTTATCTTAATGACCCATTTAGAGGACCTATCAATGATTTCTATCAAAGCGATTTAGAGAGAAAGGAATGGGGTATCGATCATTATCTTTCGTTTATTGTGACTGTGGGTATTATTGTAAAATTATCTTGGTGCATACTTAGTTGTGTGTAGGGAGGTTGTTTAATCTCTCTCAAGTGCTCTTGTTATAGCTCAGATAAATTATCAAGTCTAGACAAGACAGTTGATCGGTGCTTGCGAGACATCAAAGGCTAGATAACTTCCTGCACCGATGAAGCACATGACTTCAAAATTCACAAAAAATGGCTAAGTTTGGAGTTTTTATCCTCCAAATGGGCAAAAGTGTCGTTATTTACAAAAGTGTTGCTATAACTCAAATTCCAAAGAATGACAATGGATACATTCAAATTACAAATCAAAAAATGTGTTGCTAATCACACCTGGATCGCTATTTGAACTTTACAACCCCTAATTCTAAATTCCAAATTGGATGGATGCATCACTATTTACACATGCGCCATGATTTGCAATCAAGAAACCCTAATTCCAAATCAAGAAATATGTCACTAATCACAATATCATCACTAAAATTAGCTATAGCATAGTTGATTCTAAAAATAGTGTCACTATATAGGGATGTCGCCTAAACTCAAATTTAAAAATGCACCAAATGCACTTAAAAGTCAAAATGCAAGTCGAGTTTCAAATCACATATCGGTGGTCTTGCACCTGGAGGCCTCTGGTACTCTTGAACCTAGTTAAAAATGTGTCGTGGGAGCACTTGTTATACCATTTCGTCAAGAGGTCAGAGCTCAAATTACAACTTTCTAAGGTGTGAATGCACAAATGAATTGAAAGTGACCCTTCCTCACCTATATATTTATGCCTACAAATTAGGGTTTTTTGCCCTAATTTAACTATGAAGTTAGGGCTTATCACCATTTTCAACAATCTTCCCAAACTAAAGCTTGTTTTGAACCATTTTTGACATTTTTGGCATGTTTTTTGCATCCTTGATCCTTTTTTATCTTTGAGGCAACATTTTTTACCTTTTTCGATAAATCAACCCAAAATTTTAAAAAATTGCCAGATTTCTCAAGGGGGTAGGGAACCAACTTATTCCTTTTGTTGGGCCAACAATGGAGCATCTTAAAATCAAATTTTATTTTTTTTGATCTGAGCAACAATTTTTAATCCAAAAATTGTCAGTCTTTGAACCAACATAGCAGGTACCTTGCTTCAAAGAAGGGGAAAATGTAGATACTTAAAAATGTCTTGAATGATACCATGCACTTGAATCATATATACTAACACCATTTTATTCTCAAACCCATCCTCTTTTCACTAAATTAATTAATTTAGCCTAGCTATTTAATTACTTATGTCATTTTCATCTATTAATCTAATTAAGTTAATCAAGTTAATTCCCCCCTTTCATGCTAACATTTCATCTTATTAAATTAAATATATCAAGTTATTTAATTTAAATCCCTAAGTCCTCTTATTTAATTAAATAATCCGAAGTTATTTAATTAAATATCATATCATATTCATTTATTTAATGAATATTATGAAATTCCACTAATTGCATAATTAAAACTTTCTTTTAGTTATCAATTAGCAATAAATATAATTCCCCCCCACTTGCAAGGGAATATTCATCTTTTGCACATTCCTCCAAAAAGAATATTTCAAGAATATTCCTTCCCCTTTTTTCTGCACATTAAAACTTTGTTTTAATTTTCCAAATATCTATTTTTCTCACCCATAAGGATATTCCAAGGGAGTATTCCTTTTTGAAACAAATGTACAAGACTTCATGTGTAAGTTAACTTACAAGACTTCTTGTGCAAGTCTTGAAAGTGAGTTTGTTTGGATAAATGTGAGCCCTTGATTAAATATCATCTTGCATTTTCAACCCTTGATGAGAATCCATGATCCATGCCTCCATCTTCCTTCCTTTTTGACCATTGATTAACTTTTTTAATCTTAACCCTCCATTTATCATTTTCTTTCCTATAAATAGGTCACCATTTGGAGACAAATGGACCCATCTTTTCAGAGAAAACTCATGTTGTTGAAATCACTCACACTCACACTCATATTTGGCATTTACTTAGTATCATTTTAGCTTAATTACTTGCATTAATTAGCTTATTATTCATTAATGGCTTCCATGGTAACTTAGATGCATATATTTAGCTTTCTTATTAATTAGGGTTTCAATATTTTTATTTTAGAATCCATTTAGATTAGCTTTGCATACATCTATATCAATCATCTTAATCTAAATCATGTTAAAATAGCTTGCATCATGTTAATATAGTTTTAAATCATGTTTCATCACACATCTCACAATGGTTTCATCAATTTTCTTCAATAAAAATGATTGAAGCAAGCTCATTTATCCACGAGATTGGGAAAGGGTCATTGTTCCACATCAACGTGACACCACTCCCCTAATAGGATAAGTTTCAATTTCTTAAATTATAGGTTTTATCAAGCTTTCATGATTTAATGTGGTAGTTTTAATGGCTTCTTTATCTTTGCATAAATTGAATGATCTCGATTGGATTGGCATTTAGTGGCATGAATATGCTTTGATTCTTCGTATATCAAGTGTAGTCATCCCATACTATTCCATCGGTCAAAATACAATATGTGATGAGCATAGAGGGTTGATAGATATTTTGTTTAACTTTATTTGCAATATATGAGGTTTTTGAGCATCAAAAGACAATAAAAAAAGAGAATTGTTTGGAAAGGAGGATAAGATCTTGTCATGTGAAATGAAAAATATGTTTTTTTTGGCTTAGTCCACATGGATTTTCTTTGATTGAGGACTTCATTAGTCAATTATCATTTACACTTACAACTCAAGTAGTGTACAATGTTATACAAAATGATGATCAATTGGAAAAGTAAACTTTTCAAGTTGGTAAGTGCATATTCCATCTTTATACCTTATACTATACACTTAACATGATATTTAAGGATATGCTTGTGTAGCACCACTATTTTTTTTTTTGTGAAACTCAATAGAGAACTTGATAAGTTGATTCATATTAGAGTAGTTTCTTTAGATATTTTTCATTATCATCCACTAGATGAAAAAAATGGCTCTAAGCTAAAATAGTGACAATTTTATGCCAAATATACAAGTATAGGTGTTGGTACATGTACAGGTATAGGGACATGGCCTTATGCACTCAAGGGTGCCAAGACCCACAAAACCACACTTCCTCCTTTTACATAGGTCGGAGCAAGCAAAAGGAGAAGATAAATAACTAAGTTTGTAATCTTTGTTTCATTGTTAGGTATACATGATAAAATTGTTGGAAAATTTATCATGTTTGGAAGTCAAGATGAGGAAACTCAAACTTAGTATTGTTAATCCTTGCTATATGTATGGCCATAATGAATTATATACAACATGTGTTGCATAGCAATCATGATGGATTTTAGATTTAGGGGCTACCAACGATATGAAACACATGGTTATTATTTTCTACTCTTAGGGTAGCCATACAATGAGATATTTATGGGAAAATCTACCCTCTTAAATGTTTTAGATGAAGGGGGTTCCTTTAGATAGAGATTGTTTTATTTTATGAATGTTCCCTATGCTCCATACTTATGTATGGATTTATTATCCTTTTATTATTATTAATTCGACTAAATAAATAAATTTGAGTTCACAAACCTTATGTTATAATTGAAATTTGTTCAAATAAATTTGAGCTCACTTTTTTTCATTTCTCTCTCTATCTGCTAGACATCCTAATGATGGATCATGGAGTATGATCCAAAACGTTGATGTAAAAATTTACACAGTTTTTCCAAAAACCTTGGATATCAATTATATCTATCAGTAAAGTTGACCCTTAAACTAAATTGTGCAAGTTTGATCAATTTATACCTTTTGATTATGTCTTATCTTTGGCTAATGAAGACACTTTAAATGATATATTCAAAATGCTTAAATTTTATAAATGATGTGGTCTATAAACTATGATGGTTGTATTGTACAATAGTCATCAATACACATCTAAATGTATAGTTTATGAATTGTTCCCTTTAGCAATAAATTAAGTTTGAACTATAAAGAGAATAATAAAAAAAACATTGTACCTTAAAGAACCATACTTATGGAAGAAACTCTAGTAAAAGTTAGGTAAATCACCTCCTTATCCACTATTTCAATGTGAAATATAATCTTAGACCTCTTAGGTGCACAAATTGCTTAAAACAACTAATATTTGTCTATAAGATCACACAACTCTCTTAGACATAATCCTCCAACCTTTTTTTTTTCCTAATATACTTATTGTTCACTCGGAACCTTGAATTCTCTTGAAATTCACTTCTAATTCCTTTAGGTTTCCTCTTGGGAATTTATATTGGACTATTATTCTTGTACAAACTTTTTGAGAACCTTGGAACTCACTCGGAGTCATGAAGGAAGGAAATTTAAAGCACTAAATTGGCTATTAGAAAATATTTTTTGACACATGAAATTTCACTTTGTGTAGTGATGAAAATGCCCCTCTAGTAGGAAACCACCTTAGTGTTAGTGGTTTCACAATTCCCATGGTAGTTTTGAAACTACCACAATAGTTACATAATAATTGTCTAGAAAAATCAAATAATTGTGCATTGTGCCATGAAAAATCTAGTTAACCTTATTTTTTTCCCTTTTGGCACTTGCACCCAAGTACCCTACACAAATGTGTCTTTTGAATTATGTTACAATTTACCATGAAATCTTCTAATCCACTTATAGATCATACCTCCACGATACCAAAGCGTTTTTCTTCTAAAATCTATGAAGACTTAGAAAATGAGAGATGGCCCCCTCAATGAATGACATGACTACTACCCACGTTAACCAAGAAATTGAACAAACTTTATGTCCAACTATCTTGAACTTGTTGAAGGAATTACATTAAAACTCTTTTCTCCAAGGCTAATGGTTAGCTTACCATGCATTTCCCAAGCCTAAAACCAAGTAAAAAAGTAGGTTGGGATTTCAATTTTTTTTAGAATGGGTACCCATTTAGGCTTGGGTCCTCATTCCTTTCGAGATTTTTTCTTTGCACGAAACTTCCCCTCTTCATGGATCCAACTTATTACACTTGCCCTTTAAAAATTTAATACCTTTCATATTAAACAAATCCTTTTAAAATATCCCCTCTTTTAACTATATATTTTAGGTACATATTATTTTAAGGATATTTTTATACTCTTATTTATTTATACCCCTCATATGTTCAACTGAACATTTCATTTCCAACACTATCACACCTAGCTTGAATTGAAAATAATAAATTTTGATAGGAGATTATGAAACAAAATACTTTAAAATAAATTTATATTTTAATAATTTAACAATGATCAATCTTAACTTACTTTATGTTTGGATCAATAAAACAAATAAATACATGTGCATAGGGTAGACCAAAAGAAATTGAAACTATTTAATTTTTCACCTTTCTCATGTCTACCAATCAAAATTGAAATTTTACTCTATAGTATTATCATGTTTGAATCTTTTAAATAAGGCATCCACTAAATTTCGTGACAAAAATATTCAAAAATGGTCAAAATAGGTAACTTTTTTCTAATGATTGCCAAGTTAGGCACTAATTTTATGTGTGAGATTTACAAGGTGCACATTGGTCAAACTCTTCTTTGTGAATCACAAGTGTGTATCCTTTATGGTGTACACACACCTTCAACATTTCAACCACTTAAGAATTAACAAATTTATACTCAATCTCTACATAAATAACATAGCATTCCTCTTGTGGCCTCATTAAATCTAAATGTATAAAGATAATTTAATATTTTTATTTTTATCTAAGTTCCTATCCCTAAGATCCAATCCCCAATCAATTCCATTCTATTATCCCCAATACCTAATAAAAATATTGATACATTACCCTCTCTACCCCTAATACCAAGTGTTATAGCTATCTATTTTTTTAATTGTAGTGTCTTAAATTGCATCTTGTGGCAATTTCATACTTGTGTATTTAGCCCGCCACATTTATGGTGCCTATTTGCATTTATTACAAGAACCTTATGAGTCAAAATTTCACGATTTCAACTCCATAAGGGACAAAAATGAACTGTTAACAGTTTGCCACCTCATTTCTTGCAATGTGGTGAGTTGGAAACGTATGTGATGCACGAACATCCATGCAACATGCTAGCATCCCTAAACTTTCTAAGTTTAAATGAGGTAATCTCGTGAACTTTTCTTGTGACATGTGTTTTCATGGCATAATCACAAATGTAACAGCTTTTCCCACCCATGCAACCTCATAAAACTCTCTTTTTCACTTCCATTCTCATTCATTCCCATCTTCTTGTAGTTCATTCTCACTTCTTCTTGCTTCAACTCACTTTCTCACTCTCTTCTCTTTTGCATCTCTTCTCTACGACGAATCTCTATCGAATTCAAATCTCATCAATAGCCAAGGATCTCTTGCAAGCATTCAACATCTCATCTGTCAAGCCAAGAGGGAGCCACAGACTATTGGTAATGGTATCTTGTTGCATTATATTGTCTTGTCTATTTGGTAACATATCTTGTCTTGAATCTATTTATTTGTGATACAAGTTCTCCTGATCTATAGCATGGTTTTCTTTTACCACATGTCTTGTCTATTTTATTACACGTCTTGTCTATTTTCTATCTATCTAGTTGTCTATGGAGGTGGAAAAACCAAAATAATGGTTTGTTTGAGGCAAGTCCCAAAGCAACCCCAACATTTTTCCTCATCCTCCTTGTGTGTAGGTTGTTTATGTGAAGCTTTGTTGGAGTCATACTTCATATTTTGGGTAGATAGTAGAATATGTGAGTTTTGTTTACAATTCTAACTCTCTCTTCGTATGAGATTCCAATGCATCCTTGAGAAAACAACATGTCATGTTGTCATTTGAGTCCTGCACTAACATCATGTGGCCAAGAGCTAGTTAGCTTGTTCTAGAGACCTGTGTAATCTGCTCTTTCGATCCCTGAAGTCCTTCATCTTAAAGTATATCACATACTCTCTTTCAAGTATATTTTTTCAATCTCTTTCATCTTGTAACTCTTCCACTTGAGCTTTATACATTGAGGTGACCGAGGGATATTTTCTCCCTTTAGACCTTTTTTGTCTTGGGACTTCAGAGTAGCAAACTCCCTCCACATTTTGGTGAACTTGATGTGAAGTAGATCATGTCAAATCTTTTTTTTTAATTTTAATGCTTTCAATAAATTTTTTTCTAAGGAATATTTTGATATGCTAGATGATACCTTAGATGATTTATTAGAGGAATATTATCCTATTCGTAGATCTCATGAACAAACTTCTTCACCACAACCATCCACTTCATCTTCACCAATCGAAGAGTTTGTTAATGTAGTTTTAGTCTTTGTGGCTCCTCAAAGGCCTAAGAAACTCATCACTTATGTGACTTTGTCTATCCCATCTCCTACAAGAATTCATTCTATTCATGGGGTCCTTATCACTATTGGCTCACTAGAGCTTTACATGAGATTATTGAAGACTACAACTCCCTCTTACAATGAGGTAGCTTATACTGCAACACTACAAGGAATCAATAGAATTTGAATCAACCTAATTTTTACCACCTTCTCAACCAAGTCTTTGTCCAACACATAAACCTATAACTAAATCCCCTAGTGATTATAATCTTGTCGAGCAACTTTACATTACTCTTGCCAAGATTTCACTAAGGGATTTTATTTAGTCTGCTCTAGTTTATCAAGGTATGCTCCAAGAAGATTTAGAAAAGATCATCTTGCCTTCTTTTGCTAGGCCAATAGATGTTAATGTGTTGATGGCTCATATTCATGCGAATTCACCAAATATAACATTCTATTTGCAATAACTCTTGCCTCTAGAAGTATAGAAGCAAGTATATCCTTAATGATGGTTGTAGTCCCATTAAAAAGGAAGGTGATTGTGATTGTGTAGAGGAGTATGATCTGCATTACTGGAATTATGTTCTCTATGTAGATCCTCATCCTTCTCAAGATTTTCAAACATGTTATGGCCTTGGCTTTACACTTCTCTCTAAGTATGGTTATGAACTTAGGGGTTGTGTGCATAATGAAAAAGGAATTCAAGTCCCTATAGACTGTATACCCCGCAAGGGTAACTTGGGGCTTGGTTTTTCTCATGAACAGTCTAGGTAGAAACCATGGTGGAGTGTCATCATGATTTATGTTGAGCCTCTCAATCTATTCCATCTTGAACTAATTGAAGGCAAAGTGGACTCTAATGGTCTAGATTCCTTCTCTTTGGAGGAAGTGCTATAATAATTCTTAGGTTTCTAATCTCATCTGCCTCCTAATCACCATAAACAATGATTCTCGTATCGCTTGAACAAACAAGCATACTTTGGAGAATCCATTGTGATTTTTGATGAGAGGGCTCCTTTATCTAATATGGATGATGACATTCCTATTTCCCATCCTAAAGATTATAGTACTCTCCTAAAGGGGATACTAATGATTTTCTCATGGATCCTAAGTCTTTTGAAAAGGTGATTAAGATTGGAAAGTGCCTTTCTTTAGAAGAATCTAAACAACATTATGATTTATTACATTCTCATCCTACTATCTTCACTTGGTCATATGAGGACATGCTTGGTATTGATGAGTCTTTAGTGGTCCGCAATATCATTCTATATCCCAATTCTAATCCTATTAAACAAAATATTCATAAGATAAATCCCAAGGTCGCCTTATTAGTTAAGATTGAGATAAAGAAGCTTTTAAAAGCTAGTTTTATCCATACTATTGACTATTCAACATCGATGCCAACAAGTTTTTAGGATTTATCATCTCCCACAATAGAATTGAAGTCAATACAAATAATATTGATGTTATTGTTAACATGTCTTCTCCTAAGAACATCTCTCAACTACATATTTGATAGGGGAAGATTCAAATAATTTGTAGATTTGTGTTTCAATAGACTGATTTTACCCTTCCCTTCAAGTGTTTTTTGAATAAAAATGTTCACTTCTGATGGGATGATGAATGCAAATTTTTTTTGAGTGTATCAAGAGTTATTTAGCCAATCCTCCTATCTTAAAGTTGGTTGTGTAAGATAAACCCTTTTTACTTTATATCTCTAAATCACCTTATGCTTTAGTAGCTTCACTAGCTCAACATGATGATGATGATGGTAAATAACGAGTATTCTACTATATTAGTCATATTATATTTGATTATGAAACTCGTTATTCTGCTATGGAGAGAAATATTTTTGCTCTTGTTTTCACAATGCAAAAGCTACAACATTATCTTCTTCATGAGGAAACCCATGTCATTGTGAAAAGTGATCTTCTTAAACATCTATTTACTAGAATCGACCTTTGGAAAGATTGGAAAAATGGGTAATGTTGCTCTCTAAGTTTGACATAAAGTTTATAACTCAAAAAGAAATTAAACGTTTAGTTGTTGCTGATCAATTGGAAAAAGCTCCCTCACCCCACTCCCTCCCTAATCTGGACCTATTTCTTGATGAATTGTTTTTTGTAACAAATAATGAACTTGTATGGGAGATGTACTTTGATGGATTGAGATGTCAAGCTGGCTCCAAGGAAGGTGTATTTTTAGTCTCAACCAAAGGAAATCCAGTTCCTCTATCTTTTCGATTCGAATTTCATTGCATGAAAAACATTGTTGAGTATGACTTGCCCTTATTGCTAGGTTGTGTCGTGTTGGAATTAAACATTAAACATCTATACATTCATGGTGATTTTTAAATTATTGTTTATTGAATTACAAGCATGTATCAGGCTAATTGGAATAAGTTATCTCAGTATTGGGATTTGGCCTTATCCTTGCTTGATTGTTTCTCTTCTTTTATAATAAAGAGTGTTCCTAGGAGAGAAAATTGACACACAAATGCAATGGGAAGTGCAAACTCCCTTGTACCTTCAAACGATGGCATAAAAGAATACCACTTCATGGTTTACATTATTTCTCTCTCCCAGTGTCTCAGATCAACTTGAGCCCGATTTTACAGTATGTGCTCACATAGACTGGGGGGAATGGTATTCTCACATTTATAATTATTTTAAGACTAAAAATTTTCCTGACTATGTGACTAAAAACACTCACACACAAATAAGAAAACTTTCAGTCTAATACATTATACTATATGTTCTTTGTTGTAAATCTTGTAATGATCTTCTACTTCGAAGTCTCACTAAGGAAGAAATACCCCTTGCCCTTTAAGAATCCCATTCAAGCTCTAGGGGTGGACATTTTGGAAGTAAATCCTTGGTACGTAAACTGATTCACATGTGATACTTTTGGAAAACAATGGAGCAAGACTCCTTTTCCTTTGTCAAAAATTGTGTACAATGTCAACAACATAACAACCTTATTCAAGCTCCTGCTTAAGAGCTTCAAAATCATACCTCTTGTTGGCCATTTACAAATTGGGGATTGGATATTATTGGAAAAATATTACCTCCTTATTCTAAAGGATATACCTTCATCATTATTTCTATTGATTAATTTATGAAATGGGTTGAAGTTGTTCCACTTTGATCCATGAACGCTGAAGTGTTTTGTATCTTTCTTCTAAACAATATCATTGTACATTTTAGATTGCATTCCACCCTTGTCTTTGATAATGGTACGTCATTCAAGAACAAATAAGTGAATCAATTCATAGAAAAAAATCATATTCAACATCATTTTTCTACACCATACTATCCTTAAATCTAATGGCCAAGCTAAAGCATCTAATAAAACTCTTGAGTTTATTCTCTAAAAAGTAGTGAATAAACATGGTAAGGACTGACATACTCAATTAATCCATGCCTTGTGGACCAATCACAATTTTTTTTGTACGGCTAATAGTACAACCTTGTACACCTCATGTATGGTTATGAGGATATCATGTCTTTAGATTTAGAAATTTCATCTTTATGACTTTCTCTTAAAGGGTTAATTGATGATGACACTTACCATGATGATCATTTGTATCAACTTGAGTTTCTCAATGAGCGTCGGTTGCAAGCCCTCAAAAATCTCCAAGCTTATCAATGATTTGTTTCTAAACATTATAATCAAGGTGCTATTTCTCAAACTTTCAAGGTAGGTGAACTAATTCTCTATGAGAATTAGAGGAATTTAAATGTGTCACCTAATCAAAAGGGGAACTTCAACCCTAATTGGTTAGGCCCTTACATAATCATCTCCATGTATGGTTTTGGTGTTTATGGATTTTTAACTATTGAAAAAAATCATGTCAATGTGATGCATCTTCGTCGATACTATGCATAGTGTCTATGCAGCATACGCATGACACTCGTCCTTGGGGGATCACAATTCATTATACTATGACATTTCTTCATTAAAACATTATCTCTACATTTTGTGGTATGATGTAAACATGTGTATGTAATTAATTTATAATGAGGAATTATATATATGTGTGTGTGTTTTATTTTGTTGTATATATGTGTATTGTATTTGATTACATCTTTTTAGGCAATTAGATCATCATTGAATTTAATTAACATACATCCAATATGTGTTTATTAGATCATGATAGTATCTAATATAAAAATACATTCATAAAGATAAAATCCATGACATAGCCATACATGAAAGTATACATAAACATAAAGAACATCATAATGTCACACAAAAATCTCATAATATATATATATATATATATGTATGTATCAAAATGTCTTGTACATGTACCAAACCAATACATCAAAATGTGGTGACTGTGTATTTGTATGTGTCTTTACATCAAAATAATTCAATTCAAAACAATATAATCCATGTACAAAACTTGGTGCGTGCAAAATGGGCCTCTAGTCCCCTAGTGCATGGCTCCTTGAGCCCTCTGGTGGTGGTGGTGGTGGAGGTGGAGGTTGAATTGATGTCATAGATCATGACTAATGTGACCACAATATGGAAATACTCTTCTATAGTCCTTAGACCTCTCCTCACAACTCAAAATCCTCCTCTCGTAATCAAACCTCCCACTCACAAGCCTGCCACAACTCCTCCTGAAGATGTTACACCTAGGGATCCATGCCCAGCCTCAGTTCCTTCTCCTGCCTATTGAGTTCATTGAGCTAGCTCTATAAGGCATCAAGTGCCACTATGGAACTCTCTACCTATTTCCTCACTTGATCTTGATCGACTAGTGTAATGCAAAGCTTCATTGAGCACTGATCTTGCTACTTGGTCATCTTGGTGAGGTCAACGGCCCCTTGTACAATCTTGATGTGTGCCTCCTCATAAGAATTCTTGAGAATCACAACAGGCTCAAAAATATGAGCATGTTGCCCCATTGAATTCGACCTATATTCATCTATGATTCTCCCCTAGATAGGAATGGCTAGGGTAGCCTTAGAAATGCACTACCTGATGAAGGTGATCCACTCCTATGTGTTGATTGCAACCACAAAGAAGTAGATGCTATCAGTACTAGATCATATAAAAAACATTTGCATATATATATATGAGATAAACTAAAATGAATAGTAGTAAAAGGAAATAACATGAATCACTCTCGTACCTAGGTTCCCAAGCTGCCAATGTGGATCAAGGGGCTCGAACGCTAGGTCCTAGTCCTACTTTTGTTATTGTAGGAGGGATTATCACTACCAAAGGTGGCACCGATGAGACTAGGACTACACGTGGAGAGGATGACACTCTCTGCCATCATCTCGGCCTCTATTATTTCACTCACTTCTGGCTCGCCCTCCTCGTTGCCACCATCACTACGACCCTCTCCTTTATGCCCCTATGCATAAACATTTCCCATGGGGGCATGTCTTAAGAAAATCAAGGTAGGGTCAATTGTCGCCCATTATTCTCTAAAAATATGGGTAACTCCAACATCATCGATCATAAGAACATGAGGTTGATCTTCATTAACTGACCCATTATCGATAAAAGAAATGTTCATAATGGTCAAATGATAATGATCACCTACCTAGGTGGCACTCCTCACTGACCAAACATATGTAGGAGTCAACGAGATTTTATGCACTTGTATGAACCATCAGGTGACCCAATGCTAGTAGTATGAGGCTATAATATGGTATGATTTCCCCACTAGGAGACAATGCATGCTATATATGCTACAATTACTAGCTATTTTTGGGCCATATCATACCCCTATAATTTCACCATCTTATATACTATGACTACTAAGAATCAAACTGTAGCCGCAAAAAACTATGCTCTCCATATCTCCAATCATGCACCAATGGGTACATGTGCGCCATCTATGTACCAGGTGCTAGACCTTGGGGAAACCTAATTGGCCAAGTGTATGTGATGTGTGTGAATTCTCACACTTGTAGAAGTGTGCAAGCTGTGAGACTGAAAAAACTCATAATGGATGTAACACCCAAGTCATAATAGATGAGGCCCCATATAGGTGAGATCCTCACCCATCCATCACAACTCAGAGGGAAACTATAGTTGACCATCACTCTTTGGATGCATGGTATGGAAAATTTCCCTTGATCCAACCACCACATATAGATGTGGTTGATGGTATCTTTGGGCTCTATCTACCCGACAAAATACTACTGGCCCTCTAGGGCCTCTTGTGCTACCCTCGCCTCATCATAGGCCACCTCCCATCCATAAATGGATAGTCTAGTGATCTAATACACATCCTCCAATGTAATGGTCATCTCTCCTAATGGTAGGTGGAAGGAGGAGGTATCTTCATCTGAACATTCCATGAGCACCATGAGCATCGATGGATGGTAACACATCTCTAGCAGTGTAGGCCCACCACAAGCCAACATGCCACAATAGATCCTCATCATCTAGATGCATTCTCTCTCTAATCACACATCATAGTGAGCACATGTCCACCACTATGCTCCTTGATCTCATGCCACTCTTGTAGTAGAAACAAAATTCACATCAGAGGTCCATCCACATCATAAAATCCTCTCTACATCAAAAAAATTCTAAGTAAACCTCTAGGACAGAGGTGTGCTACATAGATTTTTACACAACGTGCCTATGTTCAAGGTTGAAGGCTACCTGAAAACACCACACAAGGAAGATGTCAGCATAGTCGAAATCTAGGTCAACATGTTGTCGAGATGATAGCATGCCGACTGAACATTTGCACTAGTCTCAAAATGGAAAAGGAAAAAAAATCTACAAAACATAAAGTAGGGTAATATTCCTCATACCTCATTGACCTAACCTCCCTTGGCTATGATTGAGAAAAGTTTCTCAATCCTCGGGGCTACGTATTCTTGGCTGCGAGGCATTTTTTTGGCTTTCTCTCATAAAATTCAACAAACTCCTCACTGTGAATAGTGAAAATGACCCTTCTATAGTCCCACCCAAGTATATATAGGTCATTTTTGGCCCATTTTCCCTGTGGTGTGGTCCTTCCATCCTTCATTTTTTCACCCCATCTAGGTGGAGGCAAAAAAAATGGGGGCATATATTCACCTCTTCATCATATTTTTCTTCCAAACCACAAATTTTTTCTTAAGCATTCTTCTCGTCGTGGTAGCTTCTTTCGATTTTCAAACTAACCTAAATTTGAGTTTTGTAGAATGAAAATTCACATCCGACATTGCAATTTCTCACTGCACTCAATCATTGGGGGCATCATCAATATCCACTTGCTTGACCTCTATGACCTCTACAGTATTGTTTTTGCACGTAAATTTATAAAAAAATTAAATTTTTGATCTTGCACTAATGGTTTCTTTTCTACTTTAGTGTAGTTGATTTTTCTCAAAATTTAGCTCACTAAAGTGGGGCAAAATGTAGTTTCATAAAATTACACCACATGGCAATTTCACACTTACGCATTTAGCCCACCACATTTATGTAACCTATCCACATTTACGACAAGAACCTTATGACTTATAATTTCACGATTTCAACTCCATAAGGGACAATAATGAAGCATTAGCAGTCCACCACCTCATTTCTTACAAAGTCTTTAGTTGGATGCCTAAATGAAAACATCCACATAGCGTGCTAGAATCCCTAAAATTTTTTAGTTTAAATGAGTGAATCTCACAAAATTTTCCCATGACACATGTCGTCATGGCATAATCATAGATGTAATGGATTTTCTCACCCATGCAACCTCATAAAACTCCAATTTTTACTTCCATTCGCATTCATTCTCATCTTCTTGTAGTTCATTCTCACTTTTTCTCACTCCAACTTGATTTATCACTCTCTTCTCTTTTACATCTCTTCTCTATGGTGAAGCTCTACTAGATTTACATCTTGTCAACAGCCACGACTCTCTTGCTAGCACTCGTCTTGTATGTCAATCCAAGAGGGAGCCATAGTTATTGGTAATTCTCTCTTGTTAGATTATCTTTTCTTATCTATTTGCTAACGTATCTTGTCTCATCTACTTATTTGTGATATAGTTCTCCTCCATAGTGGGGTTTTCTTTTATTACACATCTTGTCTATTTTCTATCTATTTTCCTATCTGTGGAGGTGGAAACACCAAAATAGGGGTTTGACTAAGGCAAGCCCTAAAACAACCCCAACTCTTTTCCTCATCCTCCTTGTGTGTGGGTTATTCGTGTGAAGCTTTGATGGAGGATTCATAATGCAAAACCTTTTGTGAGTTCGTATCTTACCTTCTTTTCCATTTTTATCTATTTAGTTTGGATTCATAAAGTATTCTGCTTGTTGTCATTTCCTTTCGTTTTAGCTTTCTATTAACTTAGTAAAATAGTCAAACTTCAAATTCTGGGTAGATAGAAAAATCTATGAGTCTTTATTACAAGCCTAACTCTCTATCTATATAAGACACCAACACATCCCTTAGATGACACTGTGTCACATTGTCATTCAAGTCTCATACTGATATCCTTTGGCCAAGAGCTAGTTAGCTTGTTCTAGAGACCTATGCAATCTTCTCTTTCAGTCCTTGAAGTCCTTCATCCAAAAGTATATTAGAGACTCTCTTTCAAGTATTTTTTTTCAATCTCTTTCATCTTGTACCTCCATCACTTGGTCTTTATACATTGAGGTGATCGAGGACTATTTTGATCTAATGATGCCCTTGGCGCACTTTCTCCTTGCTCTTGGTGTCTTACAATGACCATAAATTCTCCATGAGTTTCTCCATAATACCCTTAATAGTCTCCATTGATTGAGATATGCTTGCAACATAAACTTCTAGTTTGAGGAACTATACTTTTTTGTCAAAGGTTCTATATTTTTTGCTATACTTTCTAGTGATGTCTTCCAAATAAAAATTTAAGTCAATGTTTTTTATAAGGAATTTTTCCCACTTGATTTTGTTGTGGGAATCAACCTACAAAATCACTCACAATAACTAATACCAAAGGAAATAATTCTCTTTAATACTAATCTAACCCACAAACTATGATGGCTTATATCATACAACAGTCCTCAACATATCAATCTAAATAAACAAATTATGAACATTTCTCTTTAGAAAATAATTTGAATTTGAAATTTAAATAAAGTGAGAGAAAACAAATATCAAAAAAGAAGACACATTGATTTTACCTTGGAGAATCTAAATTATGGGAGAAAGCTAGAGTGAAAGTAAGATAAATCACCTTCTTATCACCAGTACAAAAAACAACAATATATGACTGAGAAAACCACTAAAAACTACTTATAAATGACTGAACATGGTCGTGTGACTAGTAGTAGTTTATTGCCAATCATTTATAACGCGAATGAAGTGACAACTAAACCATTTTTAGTCATTTGATTGATCGATTTGGTTATTAATTTAGTTGTTTGATTGATTGATTTGGTCATTAATTTAGTCGTTTGATTGATCAATTTGTTCGTTAATTTAGTTGTTTGATTGATTGAGTTGGTAATTAATTTAGTCATTAATTTGATTGATTTGGTAGTGTGTTTAGTCATTAATTTAGTCACTGATTATTTTAAATTGGTCACTTATTTAGTCATTTTTTATTCACTGATATATTTAGTCATTAATTTAGTTTTTGATTGTTGTTAACTGGTCACTTATTTAGTCATTTGTATTCATTGATTTCCATCCATTTGTAGCATATTTATTCATTAATTTTAATCATCATTTTGGCCAATTTGGTAGTTTATTTAATTGCTTTTGTTCACTATTTTTTGTCAACTAGTACGTATATTGATACATTGTTTATTAATTGCATAATCATTATATTTAGTCATATTTATTCACTGATTTATGTCAGTTGGTAGTATATTTAGTCATTTGTTAGTTTATTTAATTATTTTTGTTCACTGATTTTTCCCTATAAGTGTTGGAAATGAGACAATTCTTTAATTGAGGTTTAAACATATAAAAACATAGAAAAACATAATTAACCATTCATTTGCACATAATGAAACGTCTATTAAGAAGGAAAAATACTAAAATTTTATTGAGAAAACATGTTCTTATAGTAGATACAAGACAAAAATGTGTCTTTTCTTTGAAAAATGTACCGTTACAAAGTGTGTTTCTTAGTGTTGTGATTGAGAAAACTGAGTTACAATGCCTTTTTTTTCTTCTACAATATATTACAATTTTGATGATAATTCTATGTTGCAACTACACATACATGTATGTTGCACTCTCTGCAACTTTTACTCTTCTTTGCGCCTCTTTATCTTCTCTATATTTACTTCTTGTTTTGCATCCCTATTCTCTGTGTCTACTACTTACACAACAACATATCCCCTCTTCTATAATGTACCAGTTTGAATGAGTGGGACCCAAACAAAAAGAGAAAGTCATAATCAAGGGCTTTTACATTATAGGTGCAATAAGATAGAACATTATCTATTCTACTCATAGAATTTACACCCAAATCAAATTCTCTAGTTTTATTTGGGTTCAACTTATTTAGGCTCAGTACATTCTCTATCTGCAACTTCACTCTCCACACTCTGCTACTGCTAACCCTTATTTTTCTTTTCTACACTTACATCTTGACAAAAAATATTAAGATCCTTGTACAACACATTCAAAATTTTGCATAAAGCAATGGGCCAAGTTGTCTAACAACTAGTACTACAAGATCATAAACATCAACTATGTCATTTTTTCAAATATTTTAGTGGCCACTGTGTGATGGTCCCTTCTTTCTCTTTCAAACAAACAACTCCATCTATTTTGTCTGGATAAGAAAGGGGTATGTGGTTTCATAGCACTCACCTCGACTTTAGCATTAATGCCACTGTGAATATCAGGTGCATTCTCATCAATTTCATCATCATAATCACTATCAACATCATTGCAAACATGAAGTTATACAACTTTGCAGAAAGTTTTATTGGCAGGGCCTTTTTCTTTTTGTTCTACTTTCATATAATTGCTCTACATCATGTGGTTTAATCATCGTGCAAAAATTAATATAAGTCAAGTAAAGAATGAAAAGGATATATTTTTTTGTCCAAAAGAACATTTTAAGAATGAAGAATGAGAAAACTTTGGGCCAAATAACTGACAACTATTATATTAATTACCTCAACTTTAGGACAACTAAGATGACTGTGCTACACATTCTTGTCCACTTCATCACTATCAATATCGACAAATTTTTTGACATCATGAAGGCATTTTTGTTTTCCTATTGCTTTGATAAAATCTCTCTACATGTGGTTTAAACATCATGGAAAAAAATATACAAAACATTCAATAGTCAAGTAAAGAATGCAAGTTATAAATTTATCCAAAAGAACATTTTCTAGATCACTCCAACAATAAAGAAATTGGGTTGGATTCTGCTACTTGCAAATTTAAATAATCTACATATTAAGAGGCATTTGTATATAGAATTGCCAAAAAAGAAGAAATGAGATCAATAGAGCCTCTTACCTCATCCGAATCCATGGATTTATGCTCATTCCATGTAGAAACTATAGGGTTAATAGAGGCAACCAACTAGGAAACTTATTGAGCGAGACTGAATATGCAACTCATTACCTTTTGGTACCCTGGTTCATTTAAGTTGACATGATCTACATAGGCTTCTACTGGGAATTGAACATATGGCTATGAAATATTCGTTGATGAACTAGATTTTTACTTCATCCTACTCTTAGATTTACTAGGATCTAGTGATGCGATGTAATTGACAATATCTTTTGTACCTGCTTCTCTATTACTATTTTCCACCTAAAATACAATGTCAATTTCAACATATAGTCAAATCAATAAAAATTTGAAATAAATAACACAATGTAAATTGAACCAAAAATCCATACACTTACTGCAAATTTTTCCATTTTGGTGTGCAACTCGTCTCGACCAAATGCATATCTAGCCCTCACATTATCTCTTTCTCTCTTACCTCTATTACACTTTGCTAAATATTCTTTAGAATGCATACTTTCTCTCAATGCCTCCCACTGTTTGGGAGATACAGTGGAGTCTAAACTCTATTTTCCCTCCATGATTTTTTTTCAACAATTGTATCTATAATTGTTCATCAAAATTCTCATCTTTTGCTTGTAATATTTTCTAGAGATTTGTCCACTAGTAGTCTCAAAAGCATTTTCCTTTTTTTATATAAAATTTTCCACAACTTGTGGATCTTGCTATGCAAACTTGATTTGAAAATATCCAAATGGGCCCTACATCTTACACCCAACTCGGTGGCCCACTTTGTAGCATTTGTCTCGATGGGCTCACCATCTCTCGATACCTCAAGCAAGAATGGCTTCTTGCCTTCTAATTTTCTTTCTTATACATTCCTCTCTGTATATATGTATAAATATTTACTCAATATTTGTCTTTTGACAAAATCATCCACATCTTCTATTAAATTACCACTACCAGTATTTCTAGTTGATCCACTAGTTCCATCAAAATTTCTAGATGCAAAAGGTGCACTCTGAGGCGCAACAAATGCAACTAGTGGTCTCTCTTCATGAATTTCATTAACCACAACTTCATGCTCCTTGGCCACATCACATGTGGCATGAGTAGGTAGATCAGTATCGGTCTCCATAGATTTCACTTCAAACACATCCTTTAATGTTGAATAAATATTTTGCAGACCTGTTGTTCCTTTTCTCTGATATTGTTCAATAATCTCTCTTAACCTTTATGCTAAGAGATCATCACAATGTTGCCAATCATCATGTGTTATATAAGGTTTCACATCACCATGTGCTATATCAAGTTGCACATCACCATGTGCTATATAAGGTTGCACATCACCATGTGCTATATCAGGTTGCACATCACCACAACTATTATTTTCACCAATTGTATTTGTTGAATCACAAAAGCTCCAACTTCTATGAGATGGCAACACTGTATCTTCTCTTTCCTTTTGTTTTTATCTACATTTTCATTGCACACTTTTGTTGCCTATAAAATTAAAAAATATCATATTATGTCTTATATACATAAATATTTTTCCTATAAAATTTCATTAAACATTATTAAAAAAATAATATACTACTCAGTGGATTTACAACTTGCCCATTTGTCAAACCAAGACGCAATAAATATTGATTATTCTTGGCCACTTTTTTACTATGCACACACTCATATTTCATCACTAGAACTTTAGCATTATGATCACTATCATCTAATTTGCACCTTACAATCCTTCTCTTCATTTCTTGAATTCCAAATAAACAATAATGTATAAATCAACAACTTGTATTAGTAAAAATTTATTGAGTTCATAGGTTGATAATTGTTGACTTTCCAATCTGTTGATAACTGCAAATGGAAACTTAAAATATAATTTAGTTTATAGATTAAAAAGAATTTACAGTAAAAAACCAAGAAGATGTTTACAATTACAGGAATCAGAAATTTTTTCCTTAGGGATATATTCACAAGAAAAGAACTCATAAAAACATAACACAAGTAGGATGAATAAAAACATTGTCTAGTTCATCATGAGGTGTATTAGAACCTTAAAATTTTATGTACTTACATCATCACAATTAACCTTGAGCTCCATGACCTAAGCCTTGACGCTTATATTCCTTTTTTATTTTTGACTGAGCATCCCCACTCTAAACAAACATATAATTTTTTTAGGTCTGACTAACACTAAAAGACCTATATAAAGCCAAACATTCATCATATATACTTAAGAAAAAATATTTATAGCTAAAAACATTCCAAATCCCTTAACAAACCCTTACCACAATCCCTAAATAGTAATCTAAACCCTTAGCAAGCTGGCGGTATGTAACAGACAACATGAAGATATTTATCGCCATACCATAGAAGTATTATGTTGAGGACATGGTTGGGCAGTATGAAAGAATTTAAATACATCATAAATTGTCATGCTGTGAGAAGGAAAAATGAAGGGTGTGATATAGTGGGGAATAACCCGCCATCCCATGAGGAAGATCATAAAGGCATGTGGTAGGGCGGTATGAACAGCTATACCGTGGAAGGATGTGACAAAGCACGCGATATGGTGGTAAGCCATATGTGATCGTTAATGTAAACCGCAATACCATAGGTTAAACAAGTCAAGCTTGTAGTATAGAGGTAAGGATCCCACTACCCCGCAGTGAAATGCAAAGAAGCATGTAGTATAGTGGTGTATACCCCTCTATCCCACGACAGTTATAGAAAGTGGTGGCAATATAGCAGTATTAAATGTATAAATCACATCAACCCTCCAATACTATGAAATAAATGGTACATATTCAAACTTGAACTACAAGAAAATTATTTGGCATAAGGTTGATATTAATGTCGACATGACTGAGCTTAGAAGCCATTAAACCAAGAATTTGACATTCTCTTTGCACTCATTTGCAAAAATTATCATGCGGGGAGATAGGAGTTCAAGCTGGTTAAGCTCTGCAACCATCATAACTTGGGTAAGTGCAAAAAACTTGTGAAATAAGTTTTATGAGTACAACATAGTTAAACATCATGCCGCCCAAGAAGAAAGAACCTGAAACTAAAAATGAAGAATCTAAGGTTAAGAATATGTCCTTACAACAGTTTATCCTAGATTTACTACTTGAGTCAATTGAGAGAGTATTTAAGAAAGTTTTTAAAGATGTGGCTCACAGTTGTAGAGATTCCCTTTTTCCTATATTTGGGTGGGAACTATTATGATATTTTTATGCTAAAATGGAGGGAAAGATTCTGATGTCAAATCCATAGGCATTAGATTTGTCCAAGTTAATTGTCCCAAATGTTTTTATAGATGTAGAGTTCATTAGAGTATTGGCTTAGATTTATCATCTTGCAACTAGGTTTGTGAGATTGCTAGATGGTTCACTGTTAGTTGTGTTGACTAAAGAGACCATCATTGAATGTTTTGATCTAAACAAAAAATTCTTGACTAAAATTAATTTTCAAAGAAGTGAAGAAGAATATACTAGGTTGAGGAGAACCCATAGAAGTGATGAAATCCCCATTTACATGAAAAGGGGTATGAACAACAAGGTGATTCCTATATCCCCTTCTACTACAAAACCATTTGATGTCTCACATTTCCAATTCTATTTCAAGAAAACCTACTTTTCTCTTTGTCAAGTACTTGGGATAGATGCAGAAGAGTGAATGCTAGTTAGTTTAATGATGATGACTATGAGGATCCAAAATCCTAAGACAAACATTGAATATGATTTTGCCTCATATCTTGAGAAAGCATTGCATGAAGGATTTTTGCAAGTCAAGGAAAATAGAGCCCCCATAACACTCAAGCAATATTCTTTGTTGTGCCATCTTATATTATACCATAATAAAGATAGATGGATTAAAAGAATATGTTTGGGTAAGATTGACCAGTAGGGGAATTGGCTGCCAATGCAATGATGGTGTTATATATGGGACAATAGATGTAATAATTCAAATTATGTGATATTCCATGATTAATTTGTGTATAAAATTATGAGAGTTCTTGGCCACCCACCACCAAGACTATACACACTTGTGCTAAAACTGTTAAGACCTTTATCTTTGAAACCTAAGCAAGGCCATACTCATAACTTTGGTGATTGGTTTTTTCTACCAGATATCACAATAATCAAGATTTATGGATGCCCACACACCCCACATATACTGAAAATTTGTGTCCCCCTTTGATTAGCCTTTTTAGAGTTCACATGGAAGATTCTATGGATGGAAAAGGATGTCATGCATAAATAGAGGAATGGTATAGTTCTACCCAAATTGAAAGCCTATGGGGAACTATTAGTGGGATCTAATACACTTGAAGAGTTGCAGAATTATCTAAAAGAAAGGTACTCTTTAGAGTTTGGAAAGGAAAGATCTTTTGACCCTGAGGGTCACATGAATTTTGTAAGACACACCATCCTTACCAAGGCTATGGTTACTCACCAGATTGATTATGAAGAAGATGTAATCAGAAATTGTTTCACTTCTCAAGAGGTATATGAGAGGAGGAGGAAATGGGAAATTATGAAAAGGATTGATGAAGAAAGAAAGAAGAAGCACAATGATTTCTTGGAGTATTTCATGGAGGAAGTAGATCCTCTCAAGAGGATTAATATGATGATTGATAAGTTTCATAAACTATATGATAAATTTGTAGCAGAGATGGGGACACCTGCCAAATTATCTCCCAAAAGGCCAAGTGGTATTGTAATTATAGAACCAACTCTGGATATTTTTTTCAGTATGTCATGCTTCTCCAGGATCACCTCCTAAATAACCAACTTATAAAAAACAAAATACACAAGAGATAAACCCCACTTGTTTCCTATGAAATAAATGAGGAGGTTGGAGATACAAAAGAATCAGTTAATGTGTTAAGATATTTCAAGGATAATGTTTTTGATTAAGGTAAAAGAAGGTTTTGAAGGGGCCCCGAAACCCTTTAACAACATATAAACTAAAGATAAAGCATATGAGAGTTCAACATAAAAGATATGAAGCTTCCTACAAAGATAAAAACAAATACTAGCACAGAGACAACACAGCAAAAAACCAACAAGAGTCTGGTAGAAAACGAGCCGCTAAGCCAGATTGCTCAGGATATCAGCAACTTCCTTTTCGAGATTGTCCATATTGATTGTTTTTTTCTTCATCTCTTGAATATCCAAAGGGGTCGTATTCGCCTTCCTTTTCAAATTGGCATTGTTAGGTTTGCTCGGCCTTGCACCCTCAACCTAACTTTGTTCTTTATCTTCTTCCACATCAATAATAGTTTTTACTTGATGAACCCTTTCTATATTCTCTACCATCATGTTCATGGTACTAACAGTGGACTTCAGAATTTTGTGGCTCATTTCCAAAACTTTTTGAATCGACTCCTTGACATTTTTTAGGTTTTCCTACATTTCTGAAAGCTTACCATCGTCATTTCTCTTGAAATGCTGCAAATCCTCCACAGTTTGCTTCAGGCACTCAACCATGTATCTCTTCTCATCTTTTGTCCATAAATCCTTTGCTTTATCTTTATACTTATTAGTATTTTCCATCAACTCATTCTTTCCCAACTTGTTGTTGAATGCCCTTTGATTTAACTTTATCTCCTTAATTTCAAAGAATGCCCACTTGAACAAATGGAAAAATCCACAGAAGAGTTGTGAGCAATAGCCAGGATATCAGCAGGGTACTCACGATTAGCTTTGAAGTAGTGATCATCCTCCTTAAGTTCATTGGGGTACCGAGGATGATCCGCCCTATCCGTAGGTGGGTAGCTAGAATTCTTAGATGAATTGGTATGTTGGGATTCCTCTTGGTTGGTATCATAAGAGGGGTCCTCCATAATATTTTCTTTCCCTTCTCCTGAGGAGAACCATTGGGTGTATCTTTCGACTTCATTTTAGTAACATCATACCCCAAGAAGATGAGTTTTGCCTTGCTAGTAGAGGTCATCGCACTAGGTTTAGGGAGGCCACATGATTTAGGCTTACTTTTGGTCTTACCATTCCTTTTAGCCCTCATAGGGCGCTCTTCCTCCTCCTCCATATTAGTATCCCACTCATCTTTATCTGTATAGCTATCACCCAACTCCTCCTTATCAGAAAAAAGTTTGGAGAAGGGTTTTGGTGGGAGATAGTTGGCATAGACTTAAAGTGTTCATAAATGAGAACAAGCAAACCCTCATGTATGATAGGGCACCTCATGAGGTTTGAAACATGGTCCTAGAGATTTTCATTTAAAGAAGTAGAGAGATAGAAAGGACTGGAAACCCTGACCTGGTGTCGAAAATGGTTCAAGAGCACAAAGTGGTAACCGATAACCCTAGTGTATCCATCATCCAAAGTAATGTACTCCATTATCACTCTATGGACCTCCCGCTAAAGCAAATTAATTTTAGTGGTGTCATAACTAATCTTGTTAGCTCTCGAAAAATCTTCCCTCTCCTTGTCGGACTTAGGGAAATTCTTAACTACCTGGTCGAAGAGCTTCCAGTCCCTGTAGAACTTAAACCCTTCCATTGGCATTCCGATGACATCAGAAATTAACTGTTCATCAATCACAACTTTCCTCCCAAAGAGTTTAATCCTGACATTGTTCCAACCCTTCACAAATAGCCTAGTGACCTCCTGATCCCTTCCATGAAGCTTTTCCAGGTAGCTCATGATTCCACCCTTCTCCAACACCCGCCACAAATTCTCATTACTCTTCAGCTCCTTGCAATCCATCGGTTCCAACCTACAACGTTCACCTCCCACACTATCATTGATGCAAACCTTCTTCAAAGACTCCAGAATACCACTACACCTGATCTCCAAAGTGTGTAGAAAGCATGCGAGACGCCAAATATTAATGAGGCAATTAAATCTATGGTACTCCAGCCCATGATGAAATATGATGATACAACAGTTCCAAGACTCAATGGAAAAACACACCTTTACCTTAATCATTATTTGGTAGGGGATATTGAACCTTGCCATGGGTGTGATCATACATAAGTAAGTCCATGAGGTCAGCTTCTAAACCATCACTCCTCTGCCATGTCATTTTATTATTAGCCTTAACTCCCTTGTTAGCAAAGAATTCCGCCAACATATTAATCTCTCTATAGACATGGGTAACAAAGTGATTCTCAAAAGAGCTTATAATTTCATTAGATAAATTAATCCAATTTTCTATAGTCCGAGAAGGCTTTTGGATACCTTTGATATATTGAATAATATTATTAGAATCCCCTTCAATCCAAAATTTTTTGAGCTTCAATTGTCGGGCAAGGTTAAGGACTTGGTAAGCCCATATGGCTTCAACAAGTTGGTTGGTCTGGGTGCCCAGGGGAGCGCCACTGCTGAAATAAAACTGTCATTCTCATCCCTTATCATTCCTCCACACCCAATTGGCCTAGGATTACCCTTGGTCACCCCATCAAAGTTGGTTTTTACCCAACCAAGGGGAGGAAACTCCAGTAGATGCCATCCCTAGGCCCCTTGGTAGGTTTAAGAGCATAATAAACATCAGCCTTGAGCAACCACGCCTCAACAACTATGAGATCATAGTCTAGGCATTTGTTCTTCTCATTAGCCTTCAAATTCCAATTTAGCATGTTGAATTTCTCCCTCACTGCTTTGATGATTTTCTCAAAAACCACATCCTCCAAGAGTGAAAAATCCCTAAAGATTATATTATTGCACTCTTTCCAAATTCCCCACGTAATGTGTGGGAAGATATATTTCCAGAGAAATTTCAGCACTTGATTGTTTGAAGGCGCCTTCCACTGACAGTAGAAATCCCAAATAGATCCAAGAAAGACCCAATTGAGATTCCATAGCTGCAAAATCTTGCACCAAATGTTATAGACAAAGGGACAAATAAGAAAAAAATGTGAAGCACTTTCAACATCCACACAACAGAGATATCATCTGTTAGGAAAAGAAAAACCACTCTTACTAAGATTATCATTAGTCAAGATTTTATTCTAGAGTAGAATCCACAAAAAAATATTGATTTTGGGTATAAGGTTATGCACCCAGGCCTTTGCCCAAATAGGAGGGGGGGAAATATGGTAGCAAGAAGTAATAGCCGATGAGATAGAAAAAATCCTAGAGGGAGATAATTTCCAAATCAAATGATCCCCCTGGCCCCTCAGATTCAACACAACAAAATTAAGAATAGACTGCATGGGGTAGAGTTCCAGACTGATTAAAGAAATACAAACCCATTGGTTAGTTCTCCAGTAGTCCCCAACAAAAATACCAAATATGGCTTTACACTCCTCCATGTGACTCCTAAAGGTCGGGATATCACAAAAAGGTTCATTCCCAATCCACTTGTCTTCCTAGAACAATATTTTTTCCCATCTCCAAGCTTCCACATCACCCCTTTCCTAGCAAGGTCCCTGGCCTTAATAACATTATTCCATAGAGAAGAACCTGAAGGGAGGGAAAGGGAACTACATAAATATTTGAAAGAAGAAACACCTCGTAAGTATTTACTGTGCCATATGGAGTTCCACTCCCGAACTCCAGAGAAGGTCCGCCACACTTGCTTAGTCAAAAGTGCTTTTTTAAACATTCTCAAGCTGCACAGACCTAGACCCCATATTTCTTGGGCTTGCACACACTCTCCCAGGCAACCAAAGGAACATGCTTCTTTTCCTCAACTCTCGTCCAAAGAAAGCGTTTATGCATCTTTTCAATAATTTTAGCATATTTGGAGGGAATCTTGAACAAACTTAAAGCATAAATCAGCAATTTTTGCAATGAGGATTTAAGCAGCAACACTTTTCTAGCCTAACTAAGGAGGGCCCCTTTCCATCCAGCCAACTTGCAATTGAACTGGTCCACAAGAGATATCTAGAAAGAATTAGAAGGTTTAGACCCAAAAGAAAGACCCAAATAAATGGAAGGTAGAGAATTGATAGCACAACCAATAATTTCAACAATCTTCCTTTGCCTCCGTTCAGGGGTATTAAAAAAGAAAATAGAGATTTTCCCCCTATTGATTTTCTGACCAGAAGCAGCTTCATAAAACAAAAGGGAATTATTTAAAACTTTGGCTTCTCCATTAGTAGCACTTCCCATAAGAATAGTATCGTCAACAAATTGTTGATGAGAGCACACAAGATTAGTTGAGGAAAGTCTTAACCCTTTCAAACAACCTTCGTCCACCTTTTTGAGCAAAAGCCTTCCAAGACTTTCCACTAGAAGGGTAAAGAGGATAGGGGAAACAGGATCTCCCTATCTCACGCCTCTAGTGACTTAAAAAAAATGGGAGGGAGACCCATTGATAATAACAATAGTGCTGGTAGTAGCTATCATTTCCTTTATCAATTGCACAAATCTTTCAGAAAATCCAAAAGCTCTTAAAATCTTCAGCAAAAAATCCTAGTCCACTCTATCATAGGCCTTTGACATATCCAGCTTAAGAAGGAAACCTTGACTCTTGGACACCTCAAGAGAATGGATGTTCTCATGAACAGTAATTATAGAGTCTAAAATCTATCTTCCAGGGACGAACCCATTCTACTGAGTAGAAATGAGTAGCGGGAGAACACCCGACAGCCTAGTAGTAACTACTTTAGAAATGATTTTATAAAAGGAATTGCATAAGCTAATCAGACGAAAATACTCAAAAAAATTTGCATAAGGGAGCTTAGAATAAGAACAATAAAAGTAGAATTAAGCTCCTTTAACAATTTTCTAGATTCAAAGAACTCTTTAACAACATTTGTGCCATCCTCAGCCACAATCTCCTAGAAGACTTGGAAAAAGAACATAGGGAATCCGTCAGGCCCTGGGGCCTTATTTCCCTCAAACAAGAACACAACATTTCTAACTTCATCCATTGAAGGGATGACAATCAAAGATTTATTATGAGCCTCATTCAGAATATTAGGAATAACTTCATTGAGGTTCTACTAAGCATTCACATCCAACCTTCCATCACTAGATAACAGATTCTCAATGAACTAAATTACTTCACTCCTTATCTCATCCTCCTTCTCAATTCTTATACCATTCTTCATAATATGAGTTATACGATTGGATGCCCTATGCTTCATGGTAGTCATGTAGAAAAATTTGGTATTTTTATCCCCAAAGGACAACCAAACCAACCAAGATCTTTGTTTCCAGAATTCTTCTTCCTTAGAGATAATTGCATGATACTTAGTAAGGATTTCATTCTCTTTGGAAAGAAGATCTCCCTCATAACCATCTTTCTCAATCCTATCCTAAATATCCTTAAGCTCCATCTGGATAGCAGACTTAGAAGCAAAAATATCACCAAAAACTTCTTTATTCCAACATCTAACATTCGTTTTAACCTCACTCAGCTTCTTGGTCACTCAAAACATAGTAGTGCCACTGACCTTTATGTTCCACCATTCAAGAATACATCTAGAAAATTGAGGGTGAGACAACCACATTTTTTCAAATCTAAAAGGAAAGTTTCTCTTACCTACAACAAAATCAGCCACAAAGCTAATAGGATAATGATATGATCCTATCCTTGAGAGAGCGGTGAGAGAGAAAAAATAGTCCTTCAACCAGTTATTCAAAATTGAAGCCCTGTCAAGCCGAACTTGGATAAGATCAAATCCCACCCTCCTATTGGTCCAAGTGAACATAGCACCCTTTAGGTCCACATCATGTAAGTACTGAGAGTTGATAAAGTCCATTAGATCTAGTTTACTATCCATCTGAATCTAGGATCCTCCAAAATTTTCAGATTCAAGAAAAGGAGTATTGAAGTCTCCCATGATAATCTAGTTCTCATCAGGGAAGCTAAGCCTGAGAGCCTCAAGTCTCTTCCAAAAATTCCTTCTTGTAGTCCTATTGCTGGGTGCATATATATTAGAAAAAATCCAACTGAAACCATCCCTAATGTGCCTAAATCTAGTTGCCACATGGTTGGCATCATCCCAAAGAAGGGTACCTTGGGTATTATATTGGTTCCAAAAAGTCACAAGCCCTCTGGAGGCTCCCTCCGAGCTCCTACCTTGAACACCATTATTCTTAAATATTTTGATATTCTCCACCCTTTCCTTAGGAATTTTGGTTTCTTGAATGACTAAAATATCTGGCTTATGATCCTTGGAAAAATTGTACAAAATTTATTGTTTATGGGATTTGTTTAGCCCCCGAATCTTCCAAGAATAAACTTCATTTCCTTGATGGGGTACTAATCCATAAGATCTTCAGAATGGTTCTTTGAACCCCATCTACAATGTTTTGGATGCATTCATGCTCCTTGTGCCATCTTGTTGATTTTCCACCTAAACCTCTCTGGGTTCCACAATCCTCTTTCGATTTGTTTCTTGTGGAAACCCCCAAAGTATTGCCCCCTTTTTTGTTCTTTTTCTTCTCGACCTTTGTGTATGAGCTATCCTCATCAAGGTCGACATCCTCAAGACCCATGAATTCTTTCCCATCCATAAATTCATCTCCTGCAACTTCATTAATGATCAGGGAACACCTTGAGTCATTCCCTATCTTGTTGGTTTCCTCTGAATTCCCAAAATTATCCTTCACTACCACTGGGGAGAATTGAGAACTATCCCTAAGAGATGAAGGAGAAGTATTCTCCTCAATCACCACAGAGTACTCATCACCACTTACTTTGCCTCTTGTTCGCTGCAAGAACTCTTCTCCAAGTTTCCAGACAAGTTTTCTGGAACCTTCTTTTCTAACTTCAAGCTTTTGTCCAACTTTCCCATGCTCTCTTCATTTTCTTTTTCTCCCTCACCCTAGGACCCCTCGGTACTCAAGTCCTTGGTTTCGTTATTCTGACCACAACCAACATTGTCCACAACATTCTTAGTCTAAGGCACTTAATCATTTTTATCATCCAGGGTGGAGTTTTGATCCTCCCCATTCTTATCATGACCTGCCACTGAGTTATTCAACTCACCCTTGTTCCCTTCCTCCAGGGATTTCTCTGTTATTTTATCCTTCCAGATTTTGGTTTCTTTAATACTCGACTCGGCTTTAGGTTTAGAAACACTGTATGGTCACTTCCTAGCCCAATGCCCCAATTTTCTGCCGTTGAAACAAATAAAGGGGATATTTTCAAACTCTATTGTCTGGACCCACTTCCCCAGCTTTGAAACAATTTCTATAGAAGACGGTAAATCAGTAGTCTGTATAATACCCACATAGATCCTAGCAAACACCAACCTTTTTCTAGCTGAGGTCATGGCGTCTATAGATAGAAGTTCCCCAAAAGAATTTTCTATTCCACTAAAAACATCCTCATTCCAAAATTCCATAGGTAGGCCCGGTAATCAAACCCACACAACACTGCTTCAAAAAAAGAATCCAAAAAGTCCATTTTTGGGGACCATTTCTTGATAGCCAAAGATGACTTGCCAATGACCTAGGGGCAACCACACAACACAACAATCTTATCCTCTTCATAGGAGAAAGCAAAAGAGAAAAATCCTTTGGGCAAGGCCGCTACCTCAATTTGACCTTTAGCTCTCCACTTTTTTCTAAAAAATTGCCTTACCACTTCAATGTTTGGCCTCAGACCCATAAATTTTCCCACCAATGAAGAAGCCATCAAATATATGTTATGGTCTATTACTGGGTCAGGGACAAGAATAGCGAACGTTCCACTCGAAGGGACCGAAATATTATTGACTGAAGGGAAGGAAGAGTTACCAACAGGCTTGGTACCAAAAAATGAAGACCATATTCTTTCTAAATCCGCTTGTTCCTGGTCTCCTACCTCCTTTTCCACTTCCTGGTTTCCCAAGACCCCAGTCCCACCACCCTCTCCATTCAGAATAGGGCTAGAAAAAAACTTACCTTCAAGGTCCCACCTATCTCTTGTGTTCCCTGCTTCCCCTGGCCCCAGTCCTTAGAAATAGCGCCCCCCTGCTCCTCACTGCCAGCTCCCCTGATGCATCCGCAAAAGACCCTCTCCCTAGCGCAAAAATAGTTGCCTTCGAACCAGACACCCGTTTTTGACCAGGAGAAAATTCAAATCCTCTTTCTCGCTCTCCCATCACTCACTCTGCATGATATAAGTGTTTCAAGGATAATGTTGAAGTGGACCAACATATGCTTGAAACTGAAGACCACATGGCTGAAGCTAGAGTCAATATTGAGGTACAAGGAGAAAGAGAAATGCATGAGGATGATAAGGTAGTTGTAGCTCTCAAGTTCTTGGAAGATGATGAATTTATCAAAAACCCTCAATTTAAAGACTTTTGGATTAAAATTAAAATGAGAGAGTTTGAAGTGAGTGTTGAAATAAATAAGATGGGAGTTGAGGAATCCCAACTTGACCAAATAGTAACCCATTAACTTTTAATGAATTAAGGATTGATAATATTGATGGCAACCCACAAGAGGTTGAAGAGATGATTTTGAAAAGTAATACACTTATAATCCCTAGTATGGAATTAAAGAAAATATTTTTACTTTCAATCAAGTGAGAACATAGGAAGACTCAATGTTAATTGTTGAGTTTGAATCAAATGAAGGGGTAAGTGGTACATGGTATAACCCTAAGATTGAAACCTTGGCATTCTGGACCAAACAAAAGAGTACACAAAAACCAAGGTTACTAGATGTAGTGAAGGAAATGAAAGGGACAACTATGGTGAAAAAATTAAAGGATTCATCTCCTCTAGAAGTTGCAACCATGAAAATGCATTCAACTATGTTCACCCAAGCTGCAGTTAAGAAGATGGAAGCTAGATTGGGAGAGTACGAAAAGAAACAAAAGTTTTTAAATGATGAAGTTGATAAATTGTTCATGGATAATGTGAAGTTGAAGGAAAAATTGAAAGTAGGCCCCTCACAAAACAAGGAAATAATGTTATACTAGCCTCCTCCTGCTCCACCAGTTGATATAGAAAGTGCTTCCACTGAACAAGTGAGAATTCTTAGATAGGATATTGAAGAGTTAAATAAATCCAACAATGAGGGTAAGGAAGGAGTGAAAAAGAAAGTTTGAAATGTTTTAGAGAAGGTCATCGAGCATAGGATAAAGCTAATTGTGGATAAGATGGAAAGTGTGTATGATTGCTATATCTCACTGAAACAGGCAATTGATCAAATCAAAACACATGTACCCATACTAGATCCCCTTTTTAAGAATTGTCATCCCATACACCACACACTGTTAACCTTGTGCAGAATCTTATAGAGGAGTACTGAGGCTCCTACAACATTAAAACCTATAGAGCAGATGGACAAAATAGTTATAGATGAATTCCAATATATACAAGGAGAGGACCAAAAGATAAAAAAAGAATAGATTCATTTCATACTCTAAAGTAGTGGTTTGTGCCAAAGATATTGAAAGATGATGACCAATTGAAGGACCTCAATGAATGGAAGAGTGGATTTGGCCAAAGTGTTCCAAATTGCATAACTCACATACAAATGGATGGTGACTTGAGTCTTGACAGGTTCAACTTAATCATGGATGGATTAATAGCCTTAGTTGTTGGATATTCTAAGTTTATCATGGATGGAAAGGCATTACTAGACAGTCGATGGAAAATTCACCTTGAAAATATATTGCAAGTTCAAGAATACAAATGGCCATGTGATTATACATTGTACAAGTGGGAGCATAAGTATTTGGGTCCTCTCGAAGAGCACGCCTTGGGGATTTCATAGTGGAAGAATCAGACATTCAGATACACTAATATGGAGAAAGGACCTTGAGCATATCTTTAGTGATCATGGGTTGCTTATGAAGATTAATGGATTATGGTGTCACGAGTGTTTTGAACTTCATTAGTTATCTACTTTCTCTATTTTCTCTTAATTTATTTTAAGAAAAACTAATGTTTAGTTTATACAAAGAGGCATGAAATTTGAAAAGATCCCATATTTTGTAATGGTCTGAAGCTTGTTGTTTCTCTTATAAAAGAGAAACCAAGACCCAATTTTTATATCATCATCATAGGCATTTATAGAAACATATATGAGGAGACTTCTATTATATTGTAATATCTATTTGAAGCAATCAATGGAGAAGAAGATTTAATCTGGTCCTCGAATTCAAGTGTCAATTATTTATTGATAATATTGTGTATGATTGGATTTTTTAATGTATTTTAGGTTGGAATATAGGGGTATAAATGAATTGGTATCAATTATTTGTTCATAATACTATGTATGATATAGTAAGTTGTGGTCTCGAATTGTGGTATTGGATTTTTTATGTATTTTAGGTGGGAATATAGGGGTGTATTATGAATGTAGTATTTTAGATATCATTTTATTTTGCAGTCTCTTAATTTTAGTTTTCAATGTCAGTAAGACCTAAGAGATAATTTCTTTGTTTGTAATGAGGAGGCTTAGTTCACCTAATGTTAAGATATATATACGTATTACTAAATCACATATGTTCATTATTGTTTCCTTCACACAAGCATATTCAATGCATGTGGAGGCTAAAAGTTGTATTACAAACTAAAGCTATCATCTAGGACATACAAGGAAATTCTAGCATCTAGAAAAAATATAGGACATACAAGAAATTATATTCTAACTAAAACAAAATTAATTCCAACCAAAGTAATAAAACTAAGAAGAATGAATTACATTCAATAATAAATTATACCATACATATAACCAAATTTTAGGTGACAAGCTAACCTCTTAAGGTGACAGGCTAGTTAAGGTGATTAAACATTATTGTTTTTAATTAAAAGGCATTTCCATAGTAATAGAGTTATAGAGAGAAAATAAAATAGAGAGTTTAAATAATGAATTATAAAAAATAGATTTTTATAGTTTATATTAAAATTGTTGATTACATTGCATTGCACATCTTTCAAACTCAAATCAATACTTCACATTACATAACTAATAACTAGATGTTGATAGATGAAAAAATTTCAATTACAATATATTTTTTACAAACTCAACCTAAGAAGTTATGTAATTACTTCACATTGCTTAACTAATAACTAGGAGCAACTGCCAGTTGCGTTTTCTTGTCATGGCATTCCATGAGACCGCATTTCTTTGAGGCATTTTTTCAAACAATTCACAGCCTTATCTATACTACCACATTCTTCATACATATTGTCTACCAAATAGTTTTATCAAACAGTTCATTGCCTTGTTGGTATGGCTAAAACCCTAAAACAAGTGCTTTTAAAAAACCTATGGATGCTTGGAAAAAACCTATCAAAGCATAATAATAAGCAATAGAATAGACAAGGCAGTGAATTAGTTGAAAAATGCCTCAAAGAAATATGGTCTCATGGTGATGGAATTCCATGACAATCCATAACAATTTTCTTGTCATGGCATTCCACCACCATGAGACCAAATTCCTTTGAGGCATTTTTTCCAAAGTTCATTGCCTTTTCTATGCTACCACATAATTCATACATAATAGTAAGCAACAAGCTATGGTCTCATGGTTTTTTTTTGGCACAAAAATTAGCACGATTTTATTTGCATTTTATTTGCAGGTTGTAAACACATATTTTTGGCAATTTTGCTATTTGAAATGGGGAAAAATATTTGTGGTTATTTTTCTACATTTTTTAATTGTAGGATTCTCACAGTTAGTGAAAAAGGTAGTGTTCATGAAGGAATGGAAAATATGTGTAGAGCCTTTGAATTATACTCGTACTGTGCAATGGCATTGAATCATTTAGCAAACCATTTTTTCTTCACAGGGCAGCATTTTCTTGTGGAATAGTTGACTGAGACAGCTCTTGTTTCAATTGACCACCCTCTCATGAAATCTCATTCATATTATAATCTTGCAAAATCTTATCATCGTAAAGGTGATTATGACACCACTGGCCGCTACTACATGGCATCGGTCGAGAAAAGCCAGAGGCCACATGATTTTATGGACAAGTTCAATTGAAGTTGAGAGATCTTAAGAGTTCACTCTCAAATTGTGAAAAGGTTCTAGAGGTCCACCCTGAGAACTATGAGAGCTTAAAAGTTGTATTCCATATATATGCTTAGCAAGGGTAGGCATAAAAGGATTTGGAAATTTTAAGAAATTCAACTCACATAGATCCACGTGATGCCCATGCATTTATCAAGATGGGCGAGTTATTAATATAAAGATCACTACTAGCAGTTGCATCCAGAATTGAAGCCAAAATGGGCTCATAAACAAAAAGGTAAGAAGTAGGCTGCAAATTTTGTTATGGATCTTGGTTTAGAGTTTGAAGATGAAACTAAGATAATAGCAATTATATTAAAAGGTAAGGATTCTATTGTCAATGTTTTTATTGCTAGTTGTGCTTCTACTCCTCAAGACTATGATGTTCTTGAAGATAGGAAAATAAATAAGCTATTTCACATAAGGGTCGTTACTAAGCACACTAGAATTGATACTCTCATAGATAGTGGATATAAAATTAACCTAATCTTAGAAGATGTTGTAAGGAATTTGGGATTGAAAACTACACCGCTTCAAAGACCTTATCCACTAGGTTGGGTTTGCGTAAACAATGAATTACAAGTAACAAGGCAATGTACTTTAAGATTCACAATCACAAGTAAGTATGTTGATGAGGTGCAGTTTGATGTGGTTCCACTAGATTTTTGTGGGATAGTGTTGGGAAGCCTTTATTTGTATGATTGAAAGGCTATTTTCTATAGGGAACTTAATCATTATCATTTATTTAAAGATGGCATCAAGTATATTGTACATTCTCACAAGATCAAGACTGGTAGGTCTTTTGCAAACACATAGTAGTTGAAGAGGGTGATTAATGCAAGTAAAGGTTTGTCTCTTATGTCTGTCAAGTCTGGTAGCTCTAGACATGAACTTGAGGTAATCAAGGCTAATCATGACCAATTGTCGCAGGATACACCAATAGTACGATATGAGGAAATAGTAAATGAAAGCATTGATGGTCCAAGTCCTCAACTTATGGTTGGGAATTTGGAGGTTCCCTTGGGTAAAAATGTTCCTATTGTGAAAGATAGATATATTGTTTATTCATTCTCTTTTGTATATGCATTGTTATCCAGCTTGATATTAGTCATTGGTTATTGGTTAATAACTGTAACAGTTGATGTAGATGCTTATGGAAGTGATAGAATGATATTATGCTCAACAATATTATTATAGTCCTGATTGTGGTGATGATCGAGGTGTATATATGGATAGATGATACAAAACAAGTGGGGAGGCCATGGCCTCACTTAAATTATGAATAAATGTAACTTTTGGAGGTCCAAAATCTCTCCAGTGAGGAGGACTGGTCTAGGTGAATAATTGTCAAAATTCAAAGTGTTCCATATGCTCCATAAATCATCACCATGTAGAAGTGCTTAAAAATATGAACCCAACGCAACTTGAACAGAGTCAAAAGGATCTTGTACGCTCAAGTTATGCTCGGTCAAATTCGGGTCAAACAAGTACCAGAGGCCAGTCAGAAAGGTGAAAAAATGATCATTACAAAATTTGTTAGAATTGGCGTCAAAATGAAGAGCTCTTCGAGACGATCCCAATATCGCTTGTTTTGTCAAAAATGGAGCTTGTGCGACAATGGCTAGTCAAAGTTGAAGGTTGACCATGCCTACTTGACTATATAATGATGATGTCAACATGATGTCGACATGCTGATGTGGCAGGGTTAGATGATGTGGACCAATGTGGAGCTCACATGTGGCAGTACAACCATGATGTGGCAAGGTCAGATTGCATTGACCAATGGGGATTTGACATGTGGCAGTATGACCATGACGTGGTAGGTACTAGTGTCGATGATATCGCATCGTTGACTTTACCCAATTGGAATCTGACACGTGTCAGATTTGAGCGAATTAAATAGTGCCATGTAGCATATCGACTGGGTCCCACATGGCACCTTTTCTCAACTCTGGGTCTTCAATGAAAATAGTTTTGTTTACCAAAAAATTGGCGGGGCTCGACCCCATGACCTCCCATCCACCAACATTATCAATGACCATTGTGCTCGCAGAATGTCCTTTACCATCCAAATGCGGTCGATTGCTTTTGACAATGAGCTATTGGAAATTGAGTTTTAATAATAGCGGTTCGGGGGGTTGATCCTTCTACCTGCTCCCAAAAGACTTCACCAGTGCCACACCATTGTGTGGTTTTGAAACATATACGAGCCTAATTTTTTTTTAAAGACTATTCAAAGTTGAATATGCCCTTAAAACGAAGATTTAACCCCTCTAATTAAAAAAATCATTCTCTTAAAACTACCAAGATAAAAGGTGATCTGTAAAATCTCAAGAATGTAATTTCAAAGGGCTAAAAATGGATTCAAGAGATCAGTATAGATTATATTAGAGGATTTTTTATTGTAAAAGGGGGGAATAATGAAAATCATGATGTAAATAAGGGAGATTTGTAAAATCACATAATGTAAATAGGGGATAGGCCTGATTTTATAAATCATATGGTTAGTAACCATATTGAGAAAATTCCATGTATAAAAAGGGGGGAGTTTAGGACTTGGGAAAACCAAGTGGTGACTTATGAGAGAATTTGTATGGAGAGTTCGAGTGTCAGAATCTATGCATCAAAGGAGCTTCACTTTGTTGCACTTGAAGGAGGAAGACTTTGAAGCTCATGAAGAATCGACACTATATTTTGTTGATGCCTTGTAATCAGTTTGGAGCATAATCAAGGATTGGTCACTCTGTTGGAGAGGGACCCAAAGACGTAGTCGTTTGGCAAACTTCATTATCAACTTGTTTTTTTCTTGTCTTTTCTCTTCTATCTCTCTTATTTTGTTCATCACATTATCATTGCTCTGTTTGTTTAAGCATTTCAATCATGTTATTACGTTTTAAGACCTTCAATTTAATCATTGTAGAAAGTTATTACTCACGTGCAACAATCCTAGATTCTAACATCAGATCAAATTACATCAGTATTTTTCATTTTCAAACTTTATCTAATCTACAAATTAGGTCCATATTGTTATTTATCTGCACTGTACTATATCTATGAAATATCTCAATTTATGTAATAAAAAATGCTAAAAAGGAGGGCATAAAATTGGAAAATACCAAAAAATAAGAAAGTTCTCAAATTGAGGACATTACAATGGTATTAGAGTTGGATCTTATCGGCTTGTGAGATTTCCTTCTTATACAGTCAAGTAATAGAGCCAACAAGTATTATCAAAGGGAACTTATAAATCTATCCATTTCCTAAGAAACAATTAAAGTTTCACAAAGTGAATTAGATGCAAAAAATTCTTATGTTGAAATTTCACCTGGAAATTAGAATTATTTTACAGCTTTGCGTAATGAGAGGAGGGATCCAAACAATGAGGCAACACATCTTGAGAAGGCTAGAGAACTATATTGTAAAGTGTTGACAAAGAGACCAGGAAATGTTTATGTTGAAAATGGGGCAACCATTGTGCTAGCTAAAAGGGGTCAATTTGATATTGCAAAGGAAATTTGTACACAGGTACAAGATGTTGTAGGAAACATCTTTGTTTAGATGCCTGATGTGCGGGTAAATCTAGCACATGTTTACTTTGCACAAGGTCATTTTGCGCTTGCAGTGAAAATGTATCAAAATTGTTTGAGGAAATTCTATTTTGGCACTGACACCCAAATTTTATTATATTTAGCTCGAACACATTATGAAGAAAAATAGAGGAAATATTGTAAAAGAACACTATTAAGAGCAATAGATTGTAACTGTTGTAAGTTACCAGTTAGAAAGCTATAGATTTTGTGTTTAATGTAATGAGGATTTCAAATTACCTCTGAATTCACTACAAGGGTGCCCTCAAATCTGACTTCATTATAGAGGGCTTGTTTGACTTCAAATTCATTATAGCAAACTCCAAATTCCTTGCTCGTATCCGCCTTTTCAGAAGTCTCCAGGTCATCTTTGAATCTTTATTGCCCATGTAAGTAGCTGCTATAACTGATCAAAATGCCTCAATTCTAGGATAAACTACAACTAATGAATGAAGTGAGGAATATTTCTACAATGAACATGAATAAATCAGAATAAGCGCCAATACATCGTGCCAATAATTGGCTGAAATATTTTTTAAAATTTTATCTAATTTGTATTTGGTGACTAGCTATTTAGTTATTTTTATTTCAGTGACTAAATAATATTTTAGTCAATGACCAAATTATTCATTTATTTACTCATTTATAGCTGAGTAACAAAAAATTAGTAGAATTTAGTCATTTTTAGTTGTTGTGACTAAAATTTTGCCACCTAGTCGTTTATTTGCCAAATTCTACTAGTGTATTTAATAATTTCAATAGTAAAAATAATATTACACATCTTGGGCACACAACCATTTTGAAATAACTAATTTTAGTCCCTACAATCACACATAAATCTTGCAGATAGTATTTCTATATCTAATTTTTCCTTTTACAATCTATTGTTCACTTGGAAACTTGAAATCTCTTTGAATTCACTTCTAATTCATTCTATGTTGCCTCTTAGATTATTACAATGAAATATTATGCTTGTAAAAACTTGTCAATAACCTCAAAATTCATTAGGATTTAGAAAAGAAGGAAATTCAAAGTGTTTCTAAGTGTTATAGACCATTTCTAGAAATATGACATACCCACTATTTGTGCAATGATGAAATTACAACTCTAGTATGAAACTACCTAGATAGTTTTATAATTTCGATAATGGTTATGTAACCATTACCTAACAAAACCATGGTGTGAAATACCCCAATTTTCCTTATTTTCCTTCCATTTAATACATGTAGCATCGTAAATTATTGACTTTGATAATTTCACATTACATAAACACCTTATTTTCCTATGGACCTAAACATATATGATGGTAAATGTTTTGCTAACATGGCTTTGGTTATCTCTAAGTCTTTCACTTGATCATATGACAAGCTGGTAGAGTGTCCCTACTTATTGGCTTCTTGCCATTACTAAAATGACTCGTGTTAGTTCATGAGGGTTCTAACATGGGCAAAAATTCCCTCTAAGATGGATTCCATTAGAGACAATCAAGTGTGTCAAGGATATATTTTTAAATTTTTATGATATTCATTAATATTTCTCTCAATTTATTCTTCATTTGAAGGTAGGGTTGGTGGGGGAGGTTTAGGTTTTGACCTTCCTCCAATATTTTAAGCCTATTTGTAATTAAAACATAAAAAATACAATGTTTAACTAGTTCCTACAATTTAAAAATGAAAACCTAAATCATACTAAAAACTTTGAATAAATTTAGATAAAACTAAAAGAAAATCAAAGCAATGAAAGAAAACAAACTTACCTCTAGACTATGGTCAATGCAAGCTCACAAATGATGAAATCCAAAATGGATATCAATTTTGTAGTTTAGATATTTGTTTCCTTCTGTTATTCTCCTCAATCATGAGTCATTTTGGTAAGTGAAGACTCTTTTTATTACTTTTTAACATTTCCTAAACAAATGTCCATTTCTTAGAAACTATGAACGAATATCCATCATTTAAAAATGAATAACTTTTCATCACATATATTTGTTATGTAAAAATAGATATATGCTATTTGTAAATGGATATCCATTATTAAAGAATGGATATCTACTATTTACAAATAGATATTCATTTTACTTTGGTTAGAAAAACTCACTTTTCACCTAACCCAAAGAAAAAATCAAATTTCTATTTTCAAAATTTGGCTAAGTAAAAACATGTTTCTTACCCTGATTGTCATTGTTTGGCCCATCACGATCTTGCATTCACCCATATCAATAAATTTTAAGAGTTATAATATGTATCTATTTGTATGTGTGTGTATAGGCAAGTGCTACCGAGGGGGCAACTCCCATTATGTATTAAATCCAAATTTTGTTATTATATAGGATTACAAAGAAAGAGATCATTTTAGGAGGTTACAATATGTCTAACCTTTTTTCATTTCCTCCAACCAAACCAGTTATTTGGGTGAGAGGAGGCAAGGATGATTGTAAAAAAATTTCTAAAAGTCCTCAAACATTGGACTATGATTAGGCCCGTAGAGAAAGCATTAAATCACATTCTCAAGGAACTGTTATTTTTTGTCCAATTTGAAGAATACGCCCCCGATATCATGCATAGATATCTTCCTATCATAGTTTGAAAAGGGCCATTTTGGACATTTCCACCAAGATTTCATTGAGGTAGTGAATTGTAGCAAGCTTTGCATACATCAGTCCATAGATGTTGATAAGGAGGAAGTGAAAATTAGAATGGAGGAATCTTACCATCCTATCCAACCAATAGGAGAAAGAATACAAAAGATCAAAGGAGGTCTGATCCAAGTTCAACAAAAACTTAATATTTCCAGCAAATCCAAAAGCGGGTTCAAAGAAGCAAGACTAGCCATGGCAATGATGCATAAATGGGTGATCACACATAAGCAGTTTACAATTACATTCATGAAGAAAAATGCTTGGACGCTCCAAAAATAAGGTTTTAAGGGGTTCACTCGAAGGGGGATGTTTGACCGAACCCATTTTTAGGTTTGCTCGAACACCCCCTTCGAGTGAACCCTTTTTTGATGGCATGTTTGAGTGAACCACCTTTTGGTGGGATTTTATTAATAAAATAAAGGGGATGATGGAAAAAAGGGGGTTCTAGTGAACCCTCCTCCACTTGAAGGGATCTAGGGGGTTTGCTCGAAGGGGGGTTTTCTAGAACCCCCTTTTTTGTCCTTCCCCCCCTCCATGTGCAATTTTCTACAAAGTTTTACCTTTTGAAACTCGTGTTGAAGATGAAAATAGAATCAAATTCATAGGCCCAACTGGAGGATTATAGTCCTCAAAATGAGCTATCCATCAAGTATAATTTTAGTATATTTTGGTTTTATTATGTATTTTTTAGTTTAATTAAACATAGGTTTTTCACAGAAAATCAAGCTCTTTGTTTTGCACATGTAGAAAAATAGTAGATTTTCAAAACAAATTCTAAAAATATGTGTGTTCTTGGTATTGATTTCCTTGATCCAACAAAAAAAATATTGAATTTTGATACATACAAAGCATTTTATGTGTTATACAGTCCACCTATGTCTAAATTGTTATTGGTTTGATTTCAAAACTTAATTAAGAAAATAAAAAATTAATATAACACTATGAAATCAAATGAACATGCAAGATATCATAGTTACAAATCTAAATTTGAAAAAAAAAGAATTTTATCCTTCATAGGAAAAAAGTGATGTCTTATACAGTGAACATAACTCTTTAAAAATGGTGTTTATTGTTAAAAACTAATTTTCGAAGGAGATGGAGAAAAGAAATGTAATTTGATTCCAATTTTTTTTTAAATATATATTTAGAATCTACAAACAAATTATCAAAAATCACTAGTTTGCATCATCTTCAAATTCCTCATGGTTTAACAGCTATAGGTGCTTGAAAGTGAATATCTAGTTAAAAAAGTTTAGTTCAATGTCAAGTTTGGCCAAAAAGTGTAACTCACTATTATGGGATCACCCAAATGAAGAAGTCATAGGCATACCAAGCTTGAATTCTTGAAACACAACAAATTTATACTTGATGTTGTCTATTTGGTGCTTAATTAAGCACCCTTTTTTAGGCGTGTTAAGAACACTAACATTCTAGGATGAAATCTTCATTTCTCTCTAAGGGAGGGGTTTCGTTAGATCTTAGAAAGTAGTTGTTAATTGAAGATTGACCCTTAGATAAAGATGATTCCTCCCACTTTAGCGTGTTTGATTTTCATATTTTCCTCTCAAAGCCAATATTTTCCTTAAGGATTTGTGAAGCAAACTAATTAATAGATCTAATGATGACCGATCTAAGTCATCTAAGTTTTCTTTGTCAAAGTTTATCCAATCCTCCTCATACTCATATAAAGTGTTTTCATTTTATGTCACATTTGGGATGAAATGAATGATTGCATTGTTTTGATTAGGATTGTTGATGACTTGGGAATCTATCTTAGGGAGGGCCTCCTCTGGGATTGGCAACCTTTTTGTAGCCTTTCCCTTCACCACCCATTTCTTAATGATTTTATTTTGCAAGGGATCTCTAGCCATTGTGTTCATGACCATGACACTTAGGGAAAAAGAACTTTGATTCCTCAATCTCCACCTTTTGATGCCAAGTGCAATTCCCAACTCATAGAATAATTTCATTCAAGATTTTAGAGATAGTCAAAACCCTAATATGAGCACAAATTTGAGAATTTCCATCCCAAATGCTAGAGTTGACACTCTTTAGGATTCCAAGAGAAGAACCAATAATTTTTATTATATCCTTACACCATAATTATATGGGTAGATTATATAGTATAATCTAGTGAAAACCATCTTGGGGATTATATGAAGTGAGATCAAAATTGGGAACCCATTTTTGGGCGTAAATCAATGTGTCTCAAGAGAACCAAATCCTATTAGGAATGATATCATAACACAAAGACTCAAATCTAAATATCACAATGAAGAAACCTTTAGGGAGATAGAAGACATTTTCAATCATCCATTCTTGTGCGACCCGCTCAAAGATCTGAGCCTTAGAATGATGAAACCTAGTGTATTTGTCTATCATGACCTAATTTAGTAGTAACTTGTCCTTAGGGTAGTAATCTAAATAAAAATATATTGAATGTGAATCAAACTTGGAGGGAACCAAAAGGTTTTACATTTTTTCTTTTCTATTTTTCACTAAACGCCATTCTCTTGTTAAATATATTTTTTATTCATTCATATTATGCAAGTACAATTATGGTTTTGTTCATATTTTTTTGGTTGATAAAATGCAACCATGGAGGTTGCTCCCATTCTATAACTTTCAAGAAAATAAATTTTACATAAGATTTGGGAGCTTTATTTTTTGCCCTCATAGACTTGGTTCCATGCATACCACAAAATTGTATCAATAACTTCATAACGCACGCCAGAATAAAAAATTCTGGCATAGTCTTATACTTTTTATACCCTGTTATATCCAACCAATATTAAATGAAACTTGGCATTGTTCTAAGCATTATCCTCCTATCTGAGTATAGTCATACCAAATTTTTACACTCAAATTCTTAACTATCTTTGACAATACATTCACCTGGGGCCATAAAAGGATACATCTGGACTCTCCTTAATGAATTCAACTAGAAATCTTAGCCCTTCTAAATCAACCAATCCTAGAATCTTCTTGAGAAATTTTATGCCTTTTAAAGTTGAATGCATGTGGGCAAGAACAAAGGAGGTCCATTTGAGAGCATGAAAGGATACCATTCCACATTATCTCCATGAACTAGATGAGTTTGCTAAATTTTGAGGGCTTGGGAACCTCATTCCCATATTGATCCACCTCTAGTACATCGTCTAAGTTGCCCAAAAATTTGTGTTTCACCAAAGTAGTAATTAGGCACTTTATATCTTCCTCTATTTCCCCTAGATCGAGTAGAGAAGTCATGAAAATTGATACGATGTTCAAATTCACTTTACATCTACTCGCAATAAATCCTCTTCCAATACCCATTGAATTGTGAAAAGGATGAGACTATTTCTTGTTTTAAAGACACTGCAATCTTTGCTTTGTAATAAGTCCTAGAAATGTCATTTTTATTTGGCATGAGGTAAGCCTGATAGGTGTGTCCATAGTGGTTGGCCAACACCTAACCATGAGTTGTGTAAGCTCCAATCTAAATTAATAAAGAAGCTTTGTTGAGGGGAGATCACACATGACATTGCATTTAATGATTGATGAGAGTTATGATTTATGAATCACCTCCAAATATTAAACAATTGAGCACCGTGCATATTGTTGTCTAACAATTAGTAATCAACTCCATCTCCCTTTCGACAAATGATTTGGTGAGTGAATTGACGTCCATGTTGGCTTCTTGGCAGACATGGTTTGGGATGTAGTCATCCAACTTCAAGAGTTCAAATTGTATTGCAAAAAATATAGACATGAGTTTCCACTATTGGAGAGTGTTCAATCTTACGTCGTTAACAATTAGTGTGAAACCACTTTTAATTATTATATTTTTTCTTTTTCAAGTTTGAGAAAATTTACAATCCAAGTAGAAGTGCTTGGAGCTCAATTTCATTATTAGTGTCATTCTTGAGACATTTTGATATTTTGCATCTTATATTAGTTCAATGTCAAGTTTGGCCAAAAAGTGTAACTCACTATTATGGGATCACCCAAATGAAGAAGTCATAGCCATACCAAGTTTGAATTCTTGAAACACAATAAATTTATCCTTGATGTTGTCTATTTGGTGCTTAATTAAGCACCCTTTTTTAGGTGTTTAAGAACACTAACATTCTAGGATGAAATCTTCATTTCTCTCTAAGGGAGGGGTCTCGTTAGATCTTAGAAAGTAGTTGTTAATTGAATATTGACCCTTAGATAAAGATGATTCCTCCCACTTTAGCGTGTTTGATTTTCATATTTTCCTCTCAAAGCCAATATTTTCCTTAAGGATTTGTGAAGCAAACTGACTAATAGATCTAATGATGACCAATCTAAGTCATCTAAGTTTTCTTTGTCAAAGTCTATCCAATCCTCCTCATACTCATATAAAGTTTTTTCATTTTATGTCACATTTGGGATGAAATGAATGATTGCATTGTTTTGATTAGGATTGTTGATGACTTGTGAATCTATCTTAGTGAGGGCCTCCTCTGGGATTGGCAACCTTTTTGTAGCCTTTCCCTTCACCACCCATTTCTTAACGATTTGTTTTTGCAAGGGAACTCTAGTCATTGTGGTGACGACCATGACACTTAGGGAAAAAGAACTTTGATTCCTCAATCTCCACCTTTTGATGCCAAGTGCAATCCCCAACTCATAGAATAAATTCATTCAAGATTTTAGAGATAGACAAAACCCTAATATGGGCGTAAATTTGAGAACTTCCATCCCAAATGCTAGAGTTGACACTCTTTAGGATTCCAAGAGAAGAACCAATATTTTTTATTATATCCTTACACCATAATTCTATGGGTAGATTATATAGTCCAATCTAGTGAAAACCATTGTCATGCCTAAAAAATTTTGCTAGAGAAACTTAACAATTTTTTTTGCTTGTTCATTAATTATGTTAATTAACGCTCTAGGTGATTAGGATGCAACACTAACCCCCCCTAATATCCTGTTAAAACCCTTATCCTTAAATGAAACCATCAATCCTATCACCAATACCAGGTTTACGTATAATATTATTGTTTATATTTAGAGGTAAGGTTAATATCGACATTCCTCTCGATATTAAAATCATATGATAATTATCAACATCATTAAACTTGTTGGTATTAGTTTCCTTCTTTAAAGCTATTATTTATACTTGCTAATGTGATACTATTGTTAGCGTAAATATGAGCATTAAGTTATGCTTTAAATATTAAATCTATAAGTATCACAATATAATGGTTACATTAATAGTATCCTCTTTACAAAGGCTGTGACACCTTAATCCATGTTGCACCGCTTTGCTTCTATTTCCCGTCAACCATATTGTCAATTTTGTATTGTGATTATTAATATAGTTCACCGTGCCCCAAGGATGATATTTTAGGGTACGCAATTTAGTGTAGCTAAATTATCATGGTAGAAAATAATAATATTATAATTGTAGTGTTTGCATTTACATTTTTCCCATATTTTAACACCTATAGAAGGTTTTATTTAAATGTGCTCCCATCACCTAGTTATCAAATTCAATGAACACTAATGAAAATAATATCAATTAAGCTAACAATAGCAATAAGGTAATTGTCGATATGAATATTGATAGGAGTATTATCAATACTCTATTGATGATCATTTTATTAAAATACTCTATGTTAATAAGGGCTTCCTCAAAACTATTTTAAGTATTAATATTTCATCTAATAATGTTAATATTGTTTGCAATATTAATATTAATATCATCATGCTTTTCTCCTAAGAGTATGACATTGGCACCAATATTATTAACACACAAGTGAAATGTAAGGAATATGAATTACAAGTTTCTTTACTAATATTAATAATCTTTTTATTTACTATTAATAATGTTTTAATAATAATACTTTTCAAATTCAACTCACACCAATATTTTGAATATCATTATCCATGCTCTCGATAATATAAATGTCTATAATGCAAACTTTATTAATATTGAGCATATTAATATCTATTGAATTTAGTATTGATATTTATATCATCACTAGCAATATTAACATTAAATATATTGAAGTTAACGACTAATACTAATGTTAAACCAATATATATTAAATTAAATATTAAATCTATTAATGTGAATTTTTAAATATTGTTATAATGAACATGAATATTCATCCCTAATATTTAGGTGAATATTAACATTAATGGTTTTAATATTTCCCATGTATGAGGTCTCGCTGAAAATTGCTTTTGTCATAATGCTTATAGCATTATTGTTAATAATATTAAAATGAGAATTACGAGATAAATGTAGTTGTTTAATGATTTCGTACATGACAAATATTATAATATATTTTAAGGTATTAGTAGAAACACTACACCTTTAAACTTGAGCCATACTCCGTTTAAACTGATTTATAATACTACTCACGTCCATTTTGAAAATGTAGTGGATGTTGTGAACTGGTGGGGCTTCTTGCTTGTAGTGCCAACAACCAAGCCCCACCAGTTTAAAGTGTTCATTTGGGGGTTCCTGACCCTCGCTGCCCTTTTTGTGGGCAATCTGAAAGCTTTAAGCACCTTTTTTGGTTTTGTCCCAAAGCTCAACAGCTTTGGACTTGAATTCATGACTTCTTTTGGCCTTTTAGGCTGGAACCCTTTTCGTGGCATATGGTTCTACTGGGGGACCTGCCTGGAACCCCGACTAAGTTCACCCAACTTTAGCACACTTTCAAGGTGGAAATCCTCTTCAATATCTGGAAAGATAGAAATGCTTGTATATTTGCTCATTCTCATTTAGATGTTAATGTGTCTCTTTATGCTAAAGTAGTTATATGTTCTAATGTTCTCTTACAGATTCAAGTGCAAGCCAACAAGGTTGCACTGGAAGTGGCTCACTTGCAGGTTCTCCTGAACCACTAGGGCAATGCCCCTTGTACTATGACTTGGATCCCTGATTCGCCCTCCTCCTCTCGCGGACGATCACCTTCTCGAGGCTAGAAACAGAGTGACTCCGCACAATCCCGCTCACAGCCTCCTGCTCGACGAGATTCTCGACCTCCCTAGTGGGCTTGTTCTCCTCCGCCGCGTCCTAGTCAGGGCTGGCACTCTAGTGGTGCTCCGGGGAGTGGTGGTGGTGGTTCTGGGTGGCCCTCTGATGCTCCGCCTGCTTCTGGCTCTGGTTGGCCCTCCAATGGCAAAAAATTTTCTCGGCTGACTATTGCAATCTCGCCTCGACGCGAGGAAAAAGATAAAGAAAAAGATGAAGATAAAGTTGATGATGGTTGGGGTGCTCCTCCTAACGTCACTCCAAACCCCGCTGATGTATGGGGGAAAAATCTGGATGACAGGGACCCCCCAGGATCTACTGGCACTGCCTTGGCTGCTTAATTTTTCTTTCTGTTATTAGACTTTTGGGCTAGGCCCATGTGATTTTTTGGCTTTTCTGGGTTGGGCCCATGTGATATTTTTTCTTTTCTAGGCTCTGCCCATGTGACATTCGGGGTGTGCCTTTTTACCACCCGCCCCTTTTTGGTGAATTTGTAATTTATATCTTTATATTAATATAGATATTTGCCTATTCATCAAAAAAGAGTTTTCCCTAATGTTGGGTATTAAAGCTTCTGGAACCCTAACTCTTGGGGTTTGCATTATACTTTCTTCTCTCCTTTCTTTTTTTTTTGCTTGCTACAGAGCAAGAAGGAAAAGGCAGCAGAGGAGGCATATGGATGATCGAGTTCATACAGTCAAAAGAGGAGTTGCATGCATTTTTATTTATTTATTTATTTTACTAGTTGCTGATTTTAGCACACTTCTCCTCTGTGCATAAACACAGATATATCTTTTTATTTTATTCGCACCTCCATTCATTGTTTCTTTTCTTTATTACCAGCATATAGATCTTTATAAACATTTTGCTACTGAGGCTAAAATATTTCAATTTTATTTTTATTTAAGCTGCAGGTCTCACATTTCTGCAATAACATAGAAGGCTGCATAAGGAAAGGATGATGTTGTTTACAGTAATCATTTTCTCTCAAATGCCCATATATTTATACAAGTACATTTTCTTTTATTTCAGATCTACTCATACAGAGCGGCACACACATTACACATATGAGTATATATGCTTGTGTTATTTTATTCTTTAATAGCAGTTGGATCCTATTTTGTTATGCATAGTAACTGTATTTGTTTATTTTATTTGTTTTCTTTTGCATTTCCTACTCAGATCAAAAATTGCGGGTTTATTTTTTTTGGCTTCAATGTCATAGATGGCTCATTACAGAAATGATGCATCACTCACAACCAATGTTTATTTAGTTATTTATATTCCACAACAAAAATCAGTTAACTTTTAAAGAAAAGCAAATTTCAATTTACAAATGCTTTTAACTCTAAACGAACTTATGCCCCTTTTATTTACAGACAAAGATATTAATAATTTTGAAAAATATTTAGAATTGCACTTTTATATAAAAAAAATTTATTTATTAATTATTTGGCTCTATGTCTCTCTTTTTGTTCTACTTAATCTATTCCTTTAGCAAACATAAAATGTCTTAAATAATTAATTCAAAATACTTGAATCAATAATTATTTTATATAAAATATATAATATATTTATTTCATGATTTATATAAGGATGAGTATTTACATTCACTAGAATTATAATATAATCATATTTTGTATTTGATATAAGAGCAAATAAATTTATTGAAAATGTATGATGTATATATATAGAAATAAATTCATGCCTTTTTTTTTCAAATCTATTCAACTTTCTCAAATAGACATCTCTTGTTTTTCTTAAACAAAAAGGTTATTATTTGTTTTTAAATAAGAGCTTTAGATAAGTATCAACATAGATTACTTTTATTCACCAAATATTAACTTTCCATATCCACCCTTAAAAGAATAGATGAACTAGATTATTTTTCATGATTTTCATCCAAATTTCTAAATTTGAATATGGGATGGATATTATTGAACTTGTATATTTAATTTCCCTCTCATAGACATCTTTAGTTCCAAACTAGAAAGAGCTGCAATTATTTTTTCTTTACTTTTAATGACAATTTCATCTTTGAATGTTATCATAATGATGTATCAATATTCAAGAAAATTAATTCAACTATGAGGTTTAGAAGGCTTAATATTGGTAGAAGAGCAATACATTGCTTATATCTTAGACTTGAAGTTAAATATATTTTCATATGTAAACTTGAAATAACATTTTTACAAGAGCCCATTTTAAAAAGAACCCACCATACTTCCACTATAAACACAAATCTCAACATATTCCTTTAAAGGTAAATCACAAGAGCCCATTATTATCCTTACAAATGAATACTATTTTTTTTCATTTATCAACAAAGCTTAAAGTATAAACAACAAGAAGTGGTCAGCATTTTTGCTTCAAAATCTATTAAAAAAAATACAAATTAATAAATAAGAGCTTGCTTTTTTCATCCTTCCATTTTTCAATCATATACTATCATTCAATATTACAAAAATATTTAACAATACAAAGAGTAATACATAAATGAGTAAGGTTTGCTCTCCACCCTACCTTAATGGCATCATGAAGCCTCATGGGCTCTAGCCATACCCTCGAGCAAACACATTTAACTAAACCCAAGATAATGGGGTCTCTACATATACTTAAAAAATATTTAGAATACCATACATCAAAATCACACCTATTCATATATGCATTATACTTCAAGGAAGTGAATTCCCATACCCTATTCTCTCATTTAAATATAGGTAAATATATAAGCAACATCACACAATGAAATAACAAATATTTGCAAAGAGAAAAAGACTTATCTCTCTACATGGCTTGTAGGGATGAGTCTCCTTTTCTCCAACCTAATACCAATCTTGGATCTTCCAACTTCAATATCCAAAAGCTTTCTTCTTTCCTCATTTTCCATAGTTTTTTTTTTCTCTCCTTCCTCTTCTCCACACTTAACCAAACATTCTCCAAAAGAAGAAGTGGGTAAAAACCCTATTTTTCTTTCTAAATCCAATATAAAGGGGTTCAAATTGAATCCTTTTGAATGAGGGAGTGGCACTTGTCACTCTCTCATTCGATCCTCAAGCACAATTTCCCACAAGTGCTCACACATGTGTGAGAAAATTTGGGGAGATGGGAAAGGGAAGAGTGTACTCTACTCCATTCCAAAAGTCTCCATCCTCATTAAGAGGGGCATGGAGCACTTGTCCACTATATCTCCATTGTCTCATCTCATAAATGAGTTTGAAAGACAAGACACCATTCTCTTGCCCCAAGGTCATTCAAATCTGCCACCCTTTTAAATGGGCATTAAAAGAGGGTCATATCTTGGATATGGACCAAGATATGGTCATAAATAGACCCCCAACCCATACGTGATTGCCTTAGGGTACTAGAAAAAGTGGAAAAACATAAAATATGTCTTTTTAATATCTTTTAAAAGTTCATCAAAGAATGAATTCGAATTTTAACTTAACAAAGGGTCCCCAACTTTAATTCTCCACTCACACACTTAACCACATGGTAATGACACTTAATTATCCTTACAAGAACACTTTACATTTAACCCACACTTAAATCGCCATTACACATTAACTATATACCTTAACCTTCAAAATATTTTCTACATTCTAACATCCTATTTGTAAATTCAAAATAACTAAACTATTCCAAATTACTCACTTGACCTTTAATGTTAATCCCACATTGACTCACCTACTTTCCTGCAAAACACAATTAAGCACAGTTAGACCATAATAGTAAACCACATTAATTGTAAATTGAATCTTCACAACTTTATCCATGAATAATTGACATAGCTAATTACTTGAATCTAATGTAATACAAAAAAATAATGATCTTATTTCAAATTCATCTTATAATTTCAAATCTTATTCAATAATTTACATGCACATACATCTTTATTCAGTAAAATAATGACAATATCATAAAATAAAAATGAATTGCAAGGTTACAGTTAAACAATCGCCTTATTTATCACTTGCAATATATTTGACCATATATTTAGGATAAATGTATAACAATTTAAGGTTGTGTTAGTCGCATGCGAGGCAGGGTCTTACAAGTTCCATCTTGGGGATTATAGGAAGTGGGATCAAAACTGGGAACCCACTTTTGGGCGTAAATCAATGTGTCTCAAGAGAACCAAATCCTGTTAGGAATGATATCATAACACAAAGACTCAAATATAAATATCACAATGAAGAAACCTTTAGGGAGATAAAAGACGTTTTCAATCATCCATTCTTGTGTGACCCATTCAAAGATTTGAGCCTTAGAATGATGAAACCTAATGTATTTGTCTATCATGACCTAATTTTGTAGTAGCTTGTCCTTAGGGTAGTAATCTAAATAAAAATATACTGAATGTGAATCAACCTTGGAGGGAAACAAAATGTTTTACATTTTTTATTTTTCACTAAACGTCATTCTCTTGTTAAATATCTTATTTATTCATTCATATTATGCAAGTATAATTATGATTTTTTTCATATTTTTTTGGTTGATAAAATGCAACCATGGAGATGGAGGTTGCTCCCATTCTATAACTTTCAAGAAAATAAATTTTACATAAGATTTGGGAGCTTTAGTTTTTTCCCTTACAGACTTGGTTCCATGTATACCACAAAATTGTATCGATAACTTCATAATGCTAGAATAAAAAAGTCTGGCATAGTCTTATACTTTCTATACCCTACTATATCCAACCAATATTAAATGAAACTTGGCATTGTTCTAAGCATTATCTTCCTATCTGAGTATAGTCATACCAACTCTTTACACTCAAATTCTTAACTATCTTTGACAATACATTCACTTGGGGCCATAAAAGGATACATCTAGACTCTCCAATGAATTCAACTAGAAATCTTAGCCCTTCTTTAAATCAACCAATCCTAGAATCTTCTTGAGAAATTTTATGCCTTTTAAAGTTGAATGCATGTGGGCAAGAACAAAGGAGGTCCATTTGAGAACACGAAAGGATACCATTCCACATTATCTCCATGAACTAGATGAGTTTGCTAAAGTTTGAGGGCTTGGGAACCTTATTCCCATATTGATCCACCTCTAGTACATCGTCCAAGTTGCCCAAAAATTGGTGTTTCACCAAACTAGTAGTTAGACACTTTATATCTTGCTCTATTTCCCCTAGATCGAGTAGAGAAGTCATGAACATTGATGCGATGTTCAAATTCACTTTACATCTACTCGCAATAAATCCTCTTCCAACACCCATTGAATTGTGAAAAGGATGGGACTATGTCTTGTTTTAAAGACACTGCAATCTTTGCTCTGTAATAAGTCCTAGAAATGTCATTTTTATTTGGCATGAGGTAAGCCTGATAGGTGTGCCCATAGTGGTTGGCCAACACCTAATCATGAGTTGTGCAAGCTCCAATCTAAATTAATAAATAATCTTTGTTGAGGGCAGATCACACATGACATTGCATTTAATGATTGATGAGAGTTGTGATTTATGAATCACCTCCAAATATTAAACATTTGAGCACCGTGCATATTATTGTCTAACAATTAGTAATCAACTCCATCTCCCTTTCGACAACTGAGTTGGTGAGTGAATCGACGTCCATGTTGGCTTCTTAGCAAACATGGTTTGGGATGTAGTCATCCAACTTCGAGAGTTCACATATTTGTATTGCAAAAAATATAGACTTGAATTTCCACTATTGGAGAGTGTTCAATCTTATGTCGTTAACAATTAGTGTGGAATCACTTTTAACTATTATTTTTTTTCTTTTTCGAGTTTGAGAAAATTTACAATCCAAGTAGAAGTGCTTGGAGATCAATTTTGTTATTAGTGTCATTCTTGAGACGTTTTGATGCTTTGCATCCTATATTCCTTTTCCAATCATGTATGATCCATCTTGCACCTAAGGGCTGGGATTTCTTCTCGATGCCCCATTAATGTTCAACTTTACCCATCCGTGTTGAGGAGATTCCCATTTTGCTTTTGCTCTTTTTGAGAGGATCTTATAATGCCAACCCAATTAATGGGGGATAAATTATTTCATTTTATTTACATTGTTTAAATTATTTTTATTATTTACATAAGACTTATTCTATTCAATGAAAGATTAGTTTATTTAATTTACTTACAATTATTATTTTTATCTATTTATTTACTTAACATTTATTTTATTTACTTAAAGTTTTCTAATATATTTAAAAAATAAAATTATTTTATTAGTGTCTCTTTAAATTAATTACAAATAACTTGTTTCTTAATAAAGAAAACTCCTTACAAACTTTTAAAATCAATAATCAGTATTATTGATATAATCTTCAATTAAAAAATAGAATTATTTCACAAATAAAACTAAGTAACAATGGGCAGATAAATCCGAATACTAAAATCTTTGCTTTAAAACTCTCTCTGCGTTCCCTCATTTTCCAACGTTCGTTTTATTCAAATTTTAAACCGTTTAAAGAAAAAGAAATGTGAAAGAAAATGTAATTAGCGGTGGGTTTTTTCCTTTAATGTCAATTCCCTCCAACATTTAGGTTTTATAACTAATGGTTTGATGAATTTATGTGGGTTTTGGTCTTCACAGTAATGGTTTGATGAATTGACACACGAATTGCTGCTGCCAAGTGTAGAGGAAGGTTGGACGTCAGTGAATTTGGTGAGTATATCAAAACCTTGGCTCTTGAATTCCTCAATAGGTCTATTGTCTAAATTATTTATTTATATTTTATAGGGACCATTTGAAATACACACGACGGGCACATTAGCAGAACATTTCCCTCACACAAGTGACAGGAAACTAAACTCACTAAGAAATAGGGCAAGGAAATAATTCCATCGAACAAACCAGAAAAGCCAGGGTTTAATTTCCCTCAAAGGAGTCGACTTCCTTTTTGTTTAGCCCGATTACTACCTATCTGAAAACCTCACATCTACTCTTTCCTACCTCGACTCCAGCACACTCTGCCTCTGCAAAAAAGAAACCATCGAGTGTTGGTGGAGTAACATATGTTAATACAAAGTATATTATCTTCTAGGATGAATTGCTATATGGAAATTGGAGTAGAAGAACCATCGAACTTCCTTTTAATGGTACATCCCGACATCTTCAAATTAATATTTATTCTTTCATTTCTTTAGTAATTTTCATTCCTTTGTTTACAATCTTTATTGAATATCAAATTCTACCATCATTCAAATCCTCCATTTGTAGTGTTGTTCTATTCATTTCGATAGTTATGTGTTCTAGGATGAAGTGCTATATGAAAATTGGAGTACAAGAAAAAGATTGAAAATTTTCATGGAATTATTTTGATTTTAGTATTTAATATTAAATATCTTCTCTAGCATTTACATCAATTTCCTTCAATTGATATCAAAGTTGAAACTATTGGGTAGAAACCCAACATTATTGATAATTATCATGAATAGAGTTGCCTTTCTAATATTCATAAGAAATTGATTAGTATTCCTTAAACACATGCAATTTCAAATTCGTAATAACAACTACTATCTTAGAGATTTGCATAATTGAACTTAATATTCGATTTATAAACAACCCATAACAGTTACAACATCTAATCTACACAAGTGTTCTATAAGTTCCTATAACTTAAATTCAATTAGAAGTTACCATTAATATTCCTCATTATTCTTCTCCAACACTAACTATAACTAGATTGCTAAAAATCCTCACAATCTTTATAGAATTAAACTTTACATCTACCATATATACTTTTATGTAGAATTTTAAACCTTTCATTAATATTCTTCACTATTCTTCTCCAAGACTAACCATAACTACATCTCTAAAAATCCTCTACCATCTGCTTTATATAGAGTTTTAAACCTTTCAATTATTCTACTTCGAATTTATAATGAGATTGCATTCCTTTCAAGCATGCTGACAAAATTTTCAAAATGCCTTATATTTTCAAACTTTCATCTTAAAATCTGCACAATAATTAACTTCTTTCTTGCACAACATTTATTTTGATTATACAAACACCCCACTGTTGTTGGAAATGCTAGGTGCGGTCTGGTTTATTTCTAATCTTTTATATGCTTTGGCATATATATAGCACATTCTTCTTAACCTTTGTTTCTTTGAATTATATCATTTTAAACCCCTATGTTTGACGTCCCTTACCCCCTGCAAAACATGTATATATTGAAATTATTCATATTAAAACGTTTAGAAATACCCAATAGGTGGGGAAGTGGTGCAGGAGCACCTTGCTCATTAAATGCCTTCAATAGGCAAATTTGCAAAAAATGAATTTTCAAATGTAAACAATGAGAAAATGGTCTTATGTGATATATTTGAAGTCTTAAATAGGTCATAGGGTGAATAAAGAAAAGATATTGCAAAAGTTGTCTTTTATGACAAAGTTGCCAATTATGTAAAAAACATGCAAAAGTGCACAAAATCAGGAATACCAAAGGTCATGAGGCAGTTTAGGTAGTTTCATTCGATGGAGGAAGTTGGAAAGCCTTTAAAAAGGCATTGTAACTCGTTACCAAGACAGGGGGAGATTGTTTAGGCATGTATTGAATAGGAGGAAGTGAAAGTTCATGAATAAAGTCTGCCTTTTTCTCAGAAATTACTGAAAACAGTTGTTTCAGACCTTTGTACGGATTTGTACAGGCAGGGAAGCATGATTGAGTGACTGTAAATGATTGATAAATCAATCCCCCTCCTTTTCCTTTTGGTTTCATGTATTTTTGTGCAGTTTTGAATTAGTTAATGTAGTTTTCCTAAAAACAGTCAATACCCCTGTTTAGGGTAAACAGTGACAGAAGAACTTGCATTTATTTTAATCTACACAGTGGAAATTCATGATCTTTCGGTTAATTCCTCCTTTTTCTATGTACTTTCATATTCTACAAGTTTTAGATCAGAAGGTTAAGAGTAAAGAGAGTGAGAATGAAATTTCAGACTGTAAAATTGTGTCTCAGTCTGCGAAAACAGTGTTCAAGAAGCCTAAGATCTAGGGTTTATAGAAATATTCATGGGAATGAAAATTTGATGGATTATTAAGCTTTAATAGACTTAACCTGATGTGTTCCAAGTGGTGGTTAGGGAAAATCAAGTCTGGAGATAGTAATTTCAATAATCCCTGTCTGTGTTAAAGGCCTAATTATAACTTGCAACGAGGACAGTCTATTTTATTGTTACTTTTTCCAAAGCAAGCACATCTGATATTGTAGTATGTTTGAGTAGACCAATATGGGTCCCTAAATCTGTATTCTGACATGGGTGATTCATTGTGGATTAAATGGAATACCCGTCCTAGACATGTTGCTATGCTACTAGGAATGTTGGTCTTGAATGCAAAGAACTGGAATCCTGATAAACCAGTGTTGTGGGTGATTAGAGTTGCCTTGAATCTGTCAAAATAAAGGTGTTAAAGATGTCTCAATGCCTGGATAGAGTTTAGAAAGCATAATATGGTGTTTTGGTGCTTGGCCAATATGGAACCATGGGGGAAAATAGTGTTTTGAGGGCATGAAAATGAAGTTCTGATAAGACAGAGTTATAGATGGTTTGTTTCTGTCGGATAATGATGTTGATTGGTGTAGAGAAGTCTGGTAAAATTCTGAAACAAGTTGTGTTGGTTTGTTGTCACTTGCCTTGAGAAGTGAGTTGGTGAAATGGATGTTTGGTAGCCTTGTGAGGGGCAAGCAAATTTGATGGATTTTGATGAAAAGATTAGTGAATCAAAGATGCTTGTTTAATTTGATCTTCTCCAATTGTGTTTGGGTCTGAAGTACCCTGTTGAATAGATGTTTTTTGGTAGATGCCCTTGCATCAGGAAGATGGTAGGCGTATATTTTATTTGAAGACTTCTGTCAACAATCCACTTGCCTTGTTGAATTAATGATGATTATGATCTGGTGCAGATGGACAGTTCCTCAGTGTATTGTTAAGGCCGAATTAAATGCCCAACTCCCTTGTAGACATTGCTAGTTTTTTGAGGCCTATCTACTCTTCCTGTCTATTAACATTTGTTTGGACCAAATTTCTCTCTTCATATACTCCCCTTTAGTCGTTCTGTTATGGTGGAGATTACTGTCAATACATCTAGGTTACTTGGACCTCCCCTTTGAATTCTTTCAGCCTCAAACTAACTTTCTATGTTGAGCATTTCTTACAAGATGTTAACGAGGCCATTGAACTGGCCGCCTGTCTTAAGCATCATTGGTTTTATGGTTTGAAGACTCCCCGTGGCTAGCTGTGGGTGCACTCCCATTAACTTTGTGTTGAGACAGAGCATTATATTTTGTTTTTATAAGGTGAAGATTTTGCTGCCTTTGTTCTCTTAAGGAGGTGGAGTTTGAGGAGTATTTTATTTCTTTTTGTCTAGTCTACAACAAAATTTGTGGGAGGTATTATTGGTTTATACCTATGTTGTCGGGTTTGCCTATCTTGACTCTCTTTCTTTTGGCTTAGAAAAATAAAATTTAAAAAGAAGAAAAAAGGGCATGGGGCAGCCCACAAGTCCCCCATTGCCCCAGTCAAATTCAAAAACCTCCTTGTAACACTTAGCCTTTTGCAATTCACAATTATCCCAATCAATTTACATTTTGCACTTGCAACTGTTGACAGTTTCATTATTTTATATCTATAATATTCCTTACATGCTAGTTGGACATTTTGTCATTTTGTAGTGTTGGGGATTTTTTCCTAATGAAAACAATGAAATTTTCATTTTTTATTTCTGTTATACTTGAATCTTGAATTTGATGCATTATTGAATGTCTAAACTTGAATCTTGATGTCATGTGGATTTAATTTGTCAAAATCCGAATTTTCATACATATAATTCGATACTGCTTTTCCCTACTCTCCCAATAAACTGTTCTCAGAATAATGTCTCTGAAATTTGTCCTTCCATCCCTATCCCAGAAATGCCTTGATACATAGTTAAATATTTTAACGGAAAAATGCATATAAGAGGATAATTTCCCAATACCATGCCATTGAGTAATGGAAAAAACTAATGCAACTTTTGCAGTAGGATATGAAAAATGAGAGCTACCTATTAATGGGCATCAGTTAGACAGAATCCAGACATACTTCTATTTTCAGTCAATTTTGTATGGTATGTTTAAGCTTATATTTAGCTTGGAGCCAAAATAAATTGGAAGTTGTTATTGTATTAAATTGGACGTATCCTCAGGTTTATTCTCACGTTCCCCCATCAGGAAATGGAGGGATGGGGATAAAATGTCCCTTCCCTATCAATTTTAAATTTTTTGGGGAATGCCCCAGGATATCTGCCCAAAGTGGGATGCTTCCAGGGATGTCGTCGTTCTGCAGGGACTTTGTAGAGATGGCCTTTTGTACCCCAATGTTATTGTGACACCCTCAATCTTGTCAAACTCAGATCCTTCAAAAATACTTAAAATAATAAGATCAAATAACTATAAAGTGGGGGGATTACAAGGTCTCCAAAACTAAAAAAAAATGTTATTTCATGCTCAAAAACTTAAGCTTGATTCATTTATGTGTTTTCATCAATTCTTATCTGCATTGTTACAATTTTACCTTTGCAAGCAAGTAAGAAAAATGATATGGGCCATGGAGGTCTGAGAGTTATGCTCTAATTTTAGAAAACAAAACAAAAGTCTGTTTTGTGTTGTTTCAGATGGAAAACCACATTTTCTTCTAAGTTTTTTTCAATTAATTGAATTTTATTTATATTTTTGGTTTGCTGAGTCAATCCCAATTTATGATATCAACCATTTTGATTTATCATTCACATATCTAATTTGACAAATGGCATTGAATTACCAATTAAGCCATGTTCTCAATTCTGTATTCAATTTTGTTCGAAATCCACCTTTTAATGCCTCTTTGGAGATTTGAAGTCTCCACAGTGAGAACCCAATGCTTTGAGCTCAACCCCATTGACAGTATATACTGTTTGATGTCCTTAAATTGAGGAATTTTTTTTGGTTCCCGCTCTCACTCATGCATCTCCCTGCCCCAGAAACTTAGTATTAAGTCACTATGAATTTTCTACATGATAGTTTAAATGTTTTTAAAGATTTACATTTGAACAGATTTTCATTGTATTCCATTTCTTTGGTATACCATAAAAGGTAATGTAATTACATGTATCAATGTCTTTTTTCAATTTTTGATGATTTTCAGGTATGTAGGTGTGATTCTTTAGCTCATTGACAAAGCTGGTGATTTCATAAGTGACGACATATGGTACAGAGTGGTTCAGTTTCTGACAAACAATGAAGACTTGCAGGTTTATGAGATATAGCATAATCAGTGTTTGGATATTGAATTATATGTCATGTCTACATGAAATGCTCTTTTGGATTTTGAAATGCTTATGAAAGTTCTCTGTATAGCCATATGCTGCAACAAAGGCTCGGGAATACCTTGACAAACCTGCTGTGCATGAGACAATGGTGAAGGTGATAAATTTATCAAGATTCTTTTGTCTTGTTCCTAACTGACTAGTAACATCATTGAAGAAATTATTGGCTTTATTTCTTTATTAAAAAGATTAATTATCTGTTAACAGACATGATTAATTATTGAAATAATTAAAACAGAATTTCCACTCTGTTTTTATGAATAATTCAGTATTTTTTAGTTTCCAGAAATTTTCCCAATTAAATCCTGAGTAATTGGATTCCATTTATAATTTTGGATTGCCAAGTCAACCCTGATTTTGAGTAATGCTACGATGATCAAAATAGACTTGCATGCTTAAAATTCTTTTTAATTATTCTAATGCATTATTTTAGTTTATTTTACAAATTTATGTAATTTTGTAATATGCTGAATCTTTACCAAGTCTAGAGTCTGACTCAAAATTTAAGCTTGTTGAAGGAAAAGGAAAGACAAAAGTTTCAACCTATGGCAATACATAATTCTGGCTAAGGTTTGGTAAGCGACCTATGCACTGTATATCAGAACATATGGAGGATCTACAATGTTTTTTATATGTACTTTCTGAAGAAGGTAGTAGCGCACATAGCTCTGTAGACAAAAACACTTGCCAAGGCTAAGGAAGGCAAGTTGGTTTTGGAATCTTCACAATGTGCTTTCTAAAATGAATATGAGATAAAGTGACAGTGATTATGTCATTTGGTTTCTCTAGGTATTCTCAGTGTATGTTCTAACAAGCTTATTCACTAGGAATAGCTCTGTGCAACTGTATCCAGTGGTTATATGGATATTGTCTTTGGTTTCATTTCGTGAAGGAATCGCTTAACAAAGAATAAACATCTTCAGAAGGCAGCATGTGGTGAAGTATAACAGACTTCATGCAGAAAATGCAAATGCGAGCATGGAGAAAGTATATCATGGTAAGGTTTATGATCACATCAACCCTTTTACTCAAGACTGGCCGCATGTATAAGACTGGCCGCATGTATAAAAGATAAACCAACTGAATGATTTCTGCTGAGGGGAATATGGTATAAAAAGTTAGAACAAAATTACTAGGACGGCAGTGGTAGTCAAATTGAGCACAGATTCCTTGAGTGTGGAGCTAAGTTGCATGAATATAGTGTTTGGTGTGGTGTTTGGTATGGATATAACTAATTATTGATTTTTAAAAGTCCAGGATACAGATTCAGCTAGGATATGCAACATTATGTGCGTTTATATCTGAAAACATAATGGGGCTTATTTATATTAGGGATTTTATTTTTATATTAGGCAGTTTTTAGCAAGTAAAAAATTCAGCTCAATTTTGTTTTCAATTTTTTAGTAATTTACTAATTTTTAATAATCTGAGCTTTTTGCTAGGAATACAAGCAACAACTCTTCTCTATTTGAAGCATTTTGTTACTGTTGTAGGAGTTAATTGAAACAGTACTAAGATAAACAAGGTTGTAGGTACGAAAGCTATATATTGCATCGAATCAGAAAGGACCAGTTCTAATGGACATACTGGATGAAATTGCCAAATTTCCTGAACATCAGGTATGATGGTTGAGATGTGACACTATGCAATGAACTAAGAGACCGAGTTCCTAAATATATTTGCAAGTCCTTATTACTACATGAGTCATCTGTACTTGCTTATGAGTTTTACTGAATTATTATCAGTCTGTATTATTAAGGAGAGTAGAAGATACAGTTGAGCTGAGTGCTAAAAAATTGCGAGTGCAACAACAAATGTCAAGTGCCATAGTTGTCTCAGTTCATCGTCCTGCTAATGGATCTCTACCTACTACTGGGCAATTAAAGATGCCTGTAAGACTTGTAATGCTGTTAGGAACATTATGTTTATTTCATTATGTTTTGAGAAAATATTGTCATTTAACACTCTTACTGTGCTTTCTTAAGGTGTAATTGTGTATAATATCGTATCTGTAAATGCTGTAGGAAGTTGGCAAAGTTGAACAAGGATCACGCCAGGCAACGATGAGCAAACTGCACCACCGGCACCTGATCTATTAGGGGATCTTTTGAGTCCACTTGCTATGGAAGGTCCTCTTGCTCCAGTTGTCTCGACCCCTTCAAGCTCATTGTTGGCAATTCTTGGGGAGCAGCCAAGTTCAATACAGGTAAATATGTTGGAAATATTGTGCATTGATAAACATGTAGATGATGAATAAATCTACATTTTCTGCTTTGGGATGTCTCCCTTTGCTTTGCCCCACTTTTTCATCCATTTTTTCATCCCCGTCTCTTGTGGGAAGGAGACGTAGCCCCACTCTCTGAGAAAAGTTTTCGAGGGAAATTAATTTAAAATGTATATTTTCAAACATTAAGTTTGTTCTTAAAGCTTGAAAATGTGAATAATGCAGCCAATTGGGAATGTTGTTGAGCGCTTTCAAGCATTGTGCGTTAAAGACAGTGGAGTTCTCTATTAAGATCCTTTTATTCAGGTATGTCTTTTGATACTTGCTCCTCTGTTTATAGTCCAGATGCTTCAGCATGCAATATGCATGTCACACCATGTGACTTATCTGTTGATATGCAAGTTTGAACTGATGTAACATGGGAGATTGTGTTAAGCTTATTCAGAAAGGCTATAGTTTGTCATTCTTGGCATACTGTTAAAATTGGAACCTAATGGTTAAACAATTTATGAAACCTCTTGAATCACCACTTTTGTTTTATTAATTTCTCATCCACATGCAACTTTTCTTATTAGTAATTTCTTGGAAACCCTAGTTTTTTTGCATTATTCTGTTAATTTTCTTTTATAATTTGTGCAGGATCAGGTATTAGGAAATCCTAATTTATAAAATCTTAATTTTAAAATCAGCAAACCCAAAACTTTCAAGAAAAGAATGGGGAGCTTTGATTTTTGCCCTTAAAGATTTGGTTCCATGTATACCACAGATATACTGATAACTTCATTACGCTAGAATAAAAAAGTCTAGCATAGTCTTTTACTTTTGATACCCTACTACATCCAACCAATATATTAAATCAAACTTGGCACTATTTTAAGCACTATCCTCCTATCTAAGTATAGTCAAACCAAATTTTTACACTTGAATTCTTAAAGTGTTCACAAAGCCTTTCCCCTCAACCCTATGGTTTGAATTCTTCCACAATGCTTCAACTATAGGCTTCATTACTTATATTCAGGCTCTAACTTTATCATTGAATCTCAATGCAACAACTCATTACAGCCAACACACCCATTGGCCAAAATTGTTGAAACTGAAAATTCTTCAAGCACTGGGTTGTATATATCCATTTTCCTCAATCCCCATTATATCTCGTAATCCAATGGAGGCATCATACCTAGTTAATCGTCACCATGTCTCCAAAACTCATTACCTTGCAAGATCAAGATCCACTCTCAGATCATCACGTTTCATGGTGGGAGCTAGTAAATCTGTTAGACTCGATTTGAATAATGAGAAGAGTGGTAGAGGTGTATTGGGCATAAAAGTAGGCGAGAAGGATAAGGATAGTTATTCTATTAAGAAAGGAACTCCTTATAAAAACTAGGGGAGAGGACCCAGTAGTTGTGCACCTTGACTTTGCGCTTCTAATTATTCTATGTGGAAATTTCAAATCATTCCCAATTTTTTTACGACAGCTTATTTGGCAAGTGCCCTCCTTATAATTTTCATTTTAGGGCCACATCATCAAATATGATGTCACATCAGCATGGTTTTTGTCAAAGTGTCCAAAAAAGCCCAAAAATTAAGTGAGACCAATACTTGTGCATTCACATCATGGGTAGTTGAGCACTGATGTGGCATCACATGATTGATTGCTTTTTAGATCAAAGGAATACATTTTATTTAATTATGGTTTGTCAAGTCACAACTATTGGGCATTATATAAACAACTACTATCACAACTATTGAAACATGCTCAACTATTGCTCTCCCCTATGTAGTGTCCTTGGACAATCCACTTGCTTCATTTTATATAACTCACTCATTGGTAGATATTCTACATGATTTGAATAAAAGGGTCCTAGATAAAATCATCAAAATCAAGCAAAAGGAGGACAACAAAGGTTGTGGAAGTTGACTTCACACCTGCCAATTGCACTTGTGTGTCATGAAAGGTAATAGAGATTGAGGAATGCATAATCGATGAGAGCAAGTTCAAGACTCACTACTTGCCATTTTTAGCAATTCAAGCCTACCTTCATCAATCATATTCTATTGTTGCAAAAAGTCAATGATATGCATGTTATCTCCTACATGTACAAAGGCATGGGCTTTCATGTTCCTCTTTTTATACCCTTTTGAGTTTTCAAATGGAAAAAAGATAAAAATGTATTCTTATTTTTGAAAATTTCAATTTGTTCTCATTATTTATCCATATTACCTCGTAAGGATTGTTTGAGCTATTGCCATTAAATTCCTTGTTTGTTTGACCTACTGCTCATCTGCAAGTCATTTTTTGTGTGTTTATCTATGAAGTTGACAAACTGGTTCTCTTGGTGATGACTGGAGAATTTGAAGTGGAGTATTTGAGGTTATAGAGTTTTTTATGTCTAAAGATATTTTCCCACTTCTTGGGTCTGTTGGAATATTGAGAACATATAGTCCACAAACAAATTTTTTGACACAAACATCACACCTTAACTTTATTTCCAATCTGATTTGGTATCACATATTGATCAAATTTTGCTATCCCAACAATCACTTTCCTTGTATTGATTATTGTAAATAAGATTTCAAATCCTTCCAAACATTGGTGTGAGCAATTGGGATGATGCCATTTTCAAAGATAAAATGGCAAAATTTGTTAGTAAAATTGAAGGGTTTGGTTGTATTGTCAGATGTCACAAATACTCTTAGGAGGCTTGCATTATTCTCTACATAGTACTTTTGATGTGAACTGTGAGCATAGTTAAATGACACAATATTCTACAATGATGGGCGCCATTGACCATGCCAAATGGTTGCTATTTTGGATAATTCATATAAAGGTATAGATTTACAAACTAGCAATTTTTAGTTGAAATACACTCTAGAGAAACACTAAGACTAAGGTATAGATTTACTCACCTTTTTTCAACTCCAACTTGGCAGAATGTAAGACTAAGGTAAGGTTGGTTGGGCATTGGGTTGGGTTGCGGGGATACCCTTGAGTCAGCAAAAAAAAGAATGAGAGAGAAATCCACAACTTTTTATTATCTTTGAAGGGGGTTTGGATTATAATATTTTAATTAATTAGAAGTTGATTTACAAAAAAAATCTAGGGGGACTAGTCTTGCCCCAGTGTGACACCCATTCTCGACCCCAACTTGGCAAAATGTAAGACCAAGGTAAGGCGAGTAGGGCGTTGGGCTGGGTCATAAGATACCCCTAAGTCAATAAAAAATAGAGAAAGAGAAGTTCATACATTTTTTTCATCTTTGATTGTTGCATACATCTCCAAGGGATTCATTTCACTCCAACTTGACACCCTTTCTCGACCCCAACTTGGCAAAATGTAAGACCAAGGTCAGGTAGGTTGGGCGTTGGGTTGGGTCGTAGGGATACCTTTGAGTCAACAAAAAAATAAAGAAAGAGAAGTCCATACCTTTTTATCATTTTTGATTGTTGCATACATTCCCAAGGGATTAGTCTCATCCTAGCGTAACACCCCTTCCTGACCCCAACTTGGCAAAATGTAAGACCAAGGTAACCCGGGTTGGGCATTGGGTTGGACCATAGAGATACCTTTGAGTCAATAAAAAATTGAGAAAAAAAAGTTCATACATTTTTATCGTCTTTGATTGATGCATACATCCTCAAGATATTAGTCTCGCCCCAGTGTAACACCCCTTCTCAACCCCAACTTAGCAAAATGTAAGACCGAGGTAAGGCGGGTTGGGCGTTGGGCTAGGTCGTAGGGATACTTTTGAGTCAATAAAAAATAGAGAAAAATAAGTTCATACTTTTTTATCATCTTGGATTGATGCATACATCTTCAAAGGATTAGTCTCGCCTTAGTGTGACGCCCCCCTTCTCGACCCCAACTTGGCAAAATGTAAAACCAAGATAAGGTGGGTTGGCTGTTGCGGTTGGGTCGTAGGGATACTTTTGAGTCAATAAAAAAAAGAAAAAAATTCATACCTTTTTATCATCTTTGAAAGGGGTTTGGATTGGAATATTTTGATTAATTGGAGGTCAATTTGTAAAAAATCATAATGTGATTTTAGTGTACCTGTTGATTGATACACTAATAATCCATTCGTATTAATTAATATATCATACTTCTCTATCTTTTGGATCAAAGGTTTTTTAGAAGAATTTATATTTTGACCCAACTCACCCTTTTTCAACCCCAACTTGGCAATTTAAACACAAAACAAGCTACTTTTTATTTGTGTGGAAAAATGAAGAGGCAAGAGTTCAATCAAAAGATATAACTCTTGGTCGAGCAAATAGGAATACAAAACATCTTCCACATTTTTCAAAGGTGACTTGATTTCATTTATGTTGTTCAGTGATGCATTTTTTTTTGGTTGCTAGAAATATATTATGGCATGTAGCAAAAATTGGAGTGTTTTGATTTCTAGAAATTAATGTTTTTTTTCATTGCCATGATTATAAAAGTAGATATAACAAGTTGCCACTTTATTAAGACTATCAAATGAATCAAAAAAATTAGATCATGGCAACAAATTTATAAGGTTCACAACTGGTCAAGGATGACTAAATCTTGGTGCAAGAGGGTTTAGAATTTCATATTGTTTTATATGTTTAAATAATCAAATAATTTATCATAGTGAAATACCCATATAAATTACGCTTTATCCTTATTATTTGATTACTAACATTTTCTATCTAAGATTGTAAGTTCAAGTGCATGCTCATTCACAATTAATTATTAGTCAACAATATGAGATGTATAAAAATTAAAGACTCGATAGAGTTAAAAATTAGTCATGCATTAATCATCTATTCAGAGTATGTTTCATATGAGAAGCCTATAGTACATATATTCTTGAAAACTTGCAGGTTGAACACAAAAATGCCTTCCTCTCAAAATGAGCCAATGACAAACATTGCATAAAATTTAATTTGGGATGATGAATAGAAAGGGGAAATTTTTTGGTCAATCATGCAAGCTAAATAGTGAGGAATTGATGACACAAGTTAAAATTATTATCATGTCAAAACCCAAAATCTATCTAATCATTTATACATTTATGCTTGGGATTCTTATCTAGCCACTTTTAATTGTTTTGTTTCTTCTTTTTATGGGTTTCATAACTTTGATTGGTTTGCACAATTTGTTATAATAAATGTTAAAACCATGAGAAAACACCTCGACAGTACCATATTTTGGTTACAAGTTTAGTTTCTTATATTGATCATGAAATATTTTTTTTTAATGTCATTCTCTTATAATCTAGTTAAGAAATAATCAAAGTTGAGCTAGAAATGTAAAATAATAAAAAACCTAAGTTGCACAAAATAATTGTATTGTGGTTATCATTTGGATCAACTTAACAATTATACTTGACTAAGGATATTTCATGATTTTCAACTTATATCATGATGAGTATAGAGTAATCTAGTTGAGGATTTTGGTTAACATATTTTAAAGCTATGTAGTAGTAAATTGTTGATATATGGTTGATTATCTTGATACCAACATGATGTTAATAAATATTAATGTTTAATGTCTCAGTCGACTTCTATTAGCCTTACAATGATTTCCATTGATTAAGTATTCATAATCGTGCATAGATATCAAATTGTTGTTTGTTATCTTAGATGTTGTATGTTGTGATTGGTCTTAACTAAATCTAGAGCCAGTAGTACATAGTTTTATAGATACAAGAATGATATCATATTTATATGAAATTGTAATAATTAAGTAAATGTTTGAATTAATTTTTGAATTTATGCATGGGATTCTTATCTAGCCACTCTTAATTGTTTTCCTTCTTCTTTTTGTGGGTTTCATAACTTTGATTGATGTTCATGGTTTGTTATAATAAATGTTTAAACCATGGGAAAACACCTCGATAGTACCATATTTTGGTTGCAAGTTTAGTTTCTTATATTGATCACAAAATGGTTGTTTTTTAATGTCGTGCATTCTTATAATCTAGTTAAGAAACAATCAAAGTTGTGTTAGGAATGTACAATAATAGATATTAATGTTTTATGACTCAGTCGACTTCTATTAATCTTACAATGATTTCTATTGATTAAGTATTCATAATCGTGCATAGATATCAAATTGTTGTTCGTTATCTCAGATGTTGTATATTGTGATTGGTCCTAACTAAATCTAGACCCAGTAGTACATAATTTTATAGATACAAGAATGATATCATATTTAGATGAAATTGTAATATTTAAGTAAATGTTTGAATTAATGCTTGGGATTCTTATCTAACCACTCTTAATTGTTTTCCTTATTCCTTTTGTGGGTTATCATTACCTTGATTGGTTTGCATGGTTTGTTATAATAAATGTTAAAACCATGGGAAAACACCTCGATAGTACCATATTTTGGTTGCAAGTTTTGTTTCATACATTGATCACAAAATGGTTGTGTTTGAATGTCATGCTCTTATAATCTAGTTAAGAAACAGTCAAAGTTGTGTTAGGAATGTAAAATAATAGATATTAATGTTTTATGACTCAGTAGACTTCTATTAGCCTTACAATGATTTGCATTGATAAGTATTCATAATCGTGCATAAATATCAATTTTATTTTTTTTATCTTAGATGTTGTATGTTGTGATTGGTCTTAACTAAATCTAGATCCGTACATAGTTTTATAGATACAAGAATGATATCATATTTAGATGAAACTGTAATATTTAATTAAATGTTTGAATTATTAATTCTCAAGGCAAGGTAACCTAATATCGTCATTTTAATGTTAGTTATTAACATTGGTGATTGTGTGATATCTAATTTTATGATCTTGGGTTATTATGTTGTTGATAAAGAGTCATTTCCCACTCTATGCTTATTTTTTTGAATTTCAGTTAAAACTATCAATTTGGTACTCAATTAGATTAAAACAAATATTCATGGTATTGATTATAAATTTATATTATAACATTTAATTATTAACCTATATTAGAAGTCTCTGGTATCTTAGATATCATGTTGACTATTATAACCACTCTTACCATTATATGTAGACTATTATTACAATCTTGGCCATCCTTTTTATTAGTCCATGAACTGTTTGATATTTGTAAGATGTCATTCTTTGTCAAGTATTATCATCATGATAATATAGATTCCCCAACATCAATTAAGTTTTGTGATTTAATAGTCAATTTTAAATCATCCTATATATGTATTTGATAGTAAACTTTATTTTGAAATTTTGTTTATCTTGTTATCACGTGGATTAATGTTAGTGGATTATGATTAATATTTATGTCAAGATGACATTTGAACCCAACGGTCATACTTTATTATTAGTCAACCAATTATGTAATGGTTAAAGTTTAAGTAGTCAAACTACGAAGCCTTTGCACATTACGTAGGCAAGGCCATCAAGATGAGCCCCTAAGGTAGTGGTCTATCCCTTAGATCCCGTTCTTCTAAGATTTATTTTAGAATTACCATTTCTTCTTGATTTTGAACATACTTTGTCATTCCTTACAAGTTCAATTGTAAACTACCACCTGATTTATCTAGTTGAACAAATGATATGGCTTATTTGATGATCATGGACTTAATCATCTGTTGGTCTTATGTTGTGCATCTAGTTGTGTATAAACTTTATAGGTACATGTATTGGGAGTAAATAAATTACTATGTGATAGAATGCAAGGGAAACTTGAGTAAGTATAAACCAAGAAAAAATGTTACAATCAATTAAAAAATGATGGAATATGCATGTATACACAAGAAAAAGGTCGAAGGTTGTTTGTTCAAGTGGATTTTTTTAACTTTTGATGAATTAAAGCAAGTTTTTATTGTGATTTCAATGTTGCAACTCAATTCTATCACTTGGTTCAAACTGTACAGTCCATAGATTGATCTAAACTCAATTGCATTGCATTGGCATGTGAATCTACTATATTTTTCTTTTGGTTGCATCAATTTTCATTGAGTTAGGAGAAAGTTATTGTATTTTTTCCAAATCTGCCTAAAACCCTTCCTAAGGTAACCAGCCAATAATAAAAATGTGATATCTTGAGTTTCCACCCTATTAAAATGATGAAATCTTGTGAATTTTTTTGTTTTGATGTGCTCATTGACCTTACAAGATTTGGAGTCTTAGTTTTCACGCATGTGGGAGAGATCTTGGACAGTCTGCTTCAAGAATATATAAAAATAGTGTTAAAAACCTACATTGTGTTTGTGCAAATCTTTGCATTGTTTCATAAGGTTTGGCGTTGATAAGTGTTTGGTAATTTCTTAAGAGGCCTCTTAGACTTGAGTCAACAGTTTGGTGCATTTGTGAAAGGTTCATACAAGCTTGGTTATGACTGTTCTAAGGGGTTTGTTTACACAATCATAAGGAATTTATTGGAGTTCAATCAAGTTAGGGCCTGTGAGTGAAATTAGTCATTGAGTATTTGGTAGAAATCACTTTTTCTTGGAAGAGGTCTCCAAGTTTGTGTTGTGGATTGAATACTCTGTAATGGCTGTCTCAATACATAGAGTTCATCTTTTCTTTGTTGTGCAATACAAAGGTTGCAGGTCTCTTTAATGGTTGCTTTGTGTGTCATCACATTTAAGTTATTTATAACCCTTGAAGTCATTAGACAAGTTTTTCATGGTATCTACATTGTCTCAAGGTACGTTGAATCAAAGTCTTAAGTGAATCCTTTGTTAGGATCCATGAAGGTCTACCTAGGAGTAGATATGAAGAACATGTAAGAACAATTTGTCTTTTGGGTCTGTTTTTGTGAAGAATGTCCTTCCCTTGTATCAAATTGGTATCCGAGTAAGGAAGATCAGTAAGAGGTTATAAATAATTTGATTTGAAGTCAAACTGAGATGGCACCTAAGTTGAATGTGGAAAGAATAATCAGAGAGGTGGAAGATGCTCTTGCCCCAGAATTGAGAGCCATAAAGGACAACTTGATGCAAGACTCACATTAGTTGAGACCAACTAGAGAAGAGGAGTGGTCATAGGGGATTTGAGTGACCAAGAAAAAGTAGAAGAAGTGGGAGAAGAAGAAGAATAGGAAGAATAAAGAGATGTTGAAGAGAAGAGGTTGGAGAGATTGCTAAAAGCAGTTAAGAATAGTGGTTACAAAGTGAAAGTAGAACTTCCAGTATATTCAGAAAGTCTGAATGGAGAAGAACTCTTAGATTGGATATGAGACTTAGATAAGTATTTTGAGTTTGAAAAGATACCTGAGGGATAGCAAGTGAAATTGGAAAGAACAAAACTAAGATGACATGCATCCCTATGGTGGGATTATGTACAAGATGAGAGGAAGAAGAAAGGAAAGGCAAAAATACATGAATGTGAAGACCTACACAAAAGAGTTCTACAGATTACACTTTAGGTCAAGCCACATGGAAGAGGATGTTGAAAAATTTGCAAGGCATTTGAATGGGCTAAAGGTAGCATACAAGATGAACTCAGTCTCACAAGCCCAAGAACTATTGAAGAGTGCTATCAGTTGGCCATAAAGGATAAAGACAAGTTGAAAAGGAGACAAGAAAAGAAAAGTAGAGGTATGGGAAGGACAAATTTCAGAGGAAGAGGGAATTTGGTTGGCAAAGGATAGTCCCAAAGGTCTCAAGGAGAGACCAATAACTCATAAGAACAAACATCAAATTCAAGGGGCAACTTTAGAGGAAGAAGATCGAATTTTAGAGGTAGATTTAGCAATAGAGGAGGCTCAATTGTATTCACTAGAAAGTGTTACAAATGCAATAAATTTGTAGGCCACCAAGCATGGTAGTGCACTAAAGAGTAGTCATCTACTTCTTTTAAAAGTAAGAGGAGAAATCAGATTGCACAAGGTGGAAATGATGTTGAAAGTGCCAATTCACCATCATAGAATGCAGAATCAGAAGTTGGAGAGTCCTTGTTGATAAGAAGGACCTTGATTAAAGTGCCCATGGAGAAAGAACCACCTCAAAGAAAGTCACTTTTTAGGACTACATGCAAGAGCCAAGGTAAATGTTGTAGAGTTGTTGATTCTAAAAGTACTAATAATTTGGTTTCAGTGTAAATGGTAGAGAAGTTAAAGTTACAAAGGTTGCCTCATTTCACTCCATACAAAGTTTCTTGGCTAAACAAAGGGCAACAAGTGTTAGTGAATGAACAAACTTGGGTAGAATTCCATATAGGGGGTTATAAAGACAAGGTCTTGTGTGACATCATTCCTATGGATGTTTGTCATTTGCTTCTTGGTAGACCATGGCAGTATGATAGAAATGCCAAGCATGATGGTAGAATAAGTACATATGTTATAGAGAAAGATGGAGTCTCATACATTTTAACACCATTTAAAGATGAAGATAAAACACCACAAGTAGAATCCAATGTGATGTTGGTAGGAGAAAAGGAATTCATAAAGTCTGTAGAAGAGGAGAAAATGGGTTTTTCCATCATAGTCAAGCTTTAGTCTATTATGACAACAACAAAGAAAGAAGAGTTGCCTTTGAAAATTCAAAACTTGGTAAAGAGGTATGATGATATAGTAGTGGATGAACTCCCAAGAACCTTTCCTCCTATGAGAGATATTAGTCACCACATTGATTTCATACCAAAGGCTAGCTTGCCTAATAAAGCAACATATAAGATGACCCCACAACATAATGAAGAGATTAAGAGACAAGTCCAATAATTGCTTGATAAGGGGCTAATCAAAGAAATCCTTAGTCCTTGTTCAACTCCTATTTCCTTAGTCTCACTTGATGCTTAACACCCTTCTCAACCCCAACAGCAAAATGTAGGAATAGTGTAGGCCCGAGTTGGCGTTAGGCTGAGTCAAATGAGGGATATTTTTGAGTCAATAAAAAATAGAGAAAAATAAGTTCATACTTTTTTATCATCTTGGACTGTAATACCCCTCCGTTTTGCTTCTTGTTCAGTTTGCTTTATGCGATGTTTGGTTGCAGATTACTTTGATAGTGGATACATTTTGTTATGATGTTTTGATACTACTATTACAACTATTATTGTGGGATGTGGTTATCTAATTATTGTTTCACATGCATTATGGATTAATGATGTTGTAAAGTTAACATGAGATGTTATTATGAGATTATTGGATTATGATGGAAGTGTCAATTTCGATGAGTGTATTGGTGAAGAGGATGGGTTCGCATCACTCGCTTGCGAGCGCCCTACGAATCCATAATTTCTTCTTCACGGTGTGTATTATATGTTGGATATATTGTATGGTGTTGTTTACTTAGTTTCAGGATTGCAGGTACATGACATCGACTCCACCTGGTTTCACAGGTTTGAGCGTGTCGATCCAATGGTTAAGTTGAATGGGAGGTAGTAGCTAGGTAACATGTGTCAAGTTTACACCCTAACCTTAGTGTGTCGTTAGTCGTGTGTGTCGAGTCATTGTCTGTCTTGCTTTAATGTTATTTAATTCTGAAGGATTTTTGATTTGAAAATAGATATTTAGAATAATTGCATTTAAATCATGTTGATGGTTATTTAATTTAAATTATGCAATGTGGATAAAAGTTTATATTTAAATTAATTAATTATATTTAATTTATTTAATTAATTAAATTTGATCCAAGGGGGTTGAATTTAGTTATTAAATAATTAAATTAATTAATTAAATGTGATGCAAGAAAATGAAAGGGAATAAAAGAATTAAAATTAATTTTGGAATTTAATTTCAGCTTGTGGGAATTAAATTAGAAATTGTAATTAAATGTTTATTGAGAAATTAGTTGCAACTTTGGAAATTAATTTATTATTTGAAATTGCATTGAAAGTGGGTTTTCGAAAATTGAAATTGAAATTGAAATTAATAACTAATTTGCATGTAATGTGAATTAGGGTTATATTAGGTATTTTTGATTTATAAACAATGCATGTTTTAATTTTGAGGGAGAGAAAGTTTTTAGAAAAATTCATTTTTATAGCAGAGAAGAAATTTTGAAAAAATTTGCACAAAGAAGGGTTTGAAGAAAGTTTGATGGTAGAATTGATTGGAGGAAATATTGTTTGCATTTGTTGGGTTTTGGATTGGATTCGTTAGATGATTGAAGAAAATTCAGGAAATCTTTGGAGGAGGCTTGCATAAGAAATTCATCTTTTCCTGTAGTTTCTTGAACCAGGTTTTCTTCTGTGTTTTTATTGTTCTTGATTGTTTTTAAAATAGTAGTGATTAAAGATTTGTTTGTTAAATCTGTTTTAGAAAATAAATTTGTTATTAGAAGAAAAGAATTAAATAAATTTACAGCCTTTGTTTTTGTGAAAATTCTTGAGTGAAAATTGTGAAATCCTTAGTTGAATTTAAATTATTTAAGGAAATCGATTATTTTGTCATTGGAATCAAACATAGAGATTGAACAATACATTTAGAATGTTTTTAGAAAATGAAACCCTCTATAGAAAATCAAATTTATTTTGAAAACCCTCTGTAGAAATTAGGTGGGGAAACTTTGAGGTTTTTTTGAAACTTTTGTTTTTTAATTTAGATCCATTTGATTTTTCTTCTAATTGGTCAGGAATTTGAGAAAATAGTTTAAAAGAATTAATTCTTAAGATCTCTATGAAATTTGGTTTTTCTGAAAAAAGAGTTTTACAATTTCTCTTATAGGTGAATATTTTTCACAAATTTTCTCAATTAATTATTGTTGAAATTCGTTTGTTATATATATATATATATATATACAATTTATATTTATTAAATTTTACTGGTCTGTATATTTTCCGCCGTCCGTACGACACTGACGGTTTTTTAAGAAACCGCGGAATGTGCCAAGCGAATTTCCATTCGCTATATTTTTCCTTGTATCGGCCTTGTTATATACCTTGGGGTGGGGGTGCGTTGCACACCCCACCACCCACACCAATGGAGATGCGGCTGCCTCCAAGGCAACGCCCTCCACTATGTGGAGGGAGCGTTGCCTTTGGTGGCAGCGCAGCCCCAAAGGGAGGCATGGTTTGGAGGAGGAGTGGGGGGTTCGGCCACAGCCGACCCCTCCCCTTTATAAAATTAAACTTTTTTTTAATATTCTCTTTTTCAAAACCGAAATTGTTCAGTCCGGCATATGTAGGGCTTTTCTGGTATAGTTCTTAGGTTAATAAAATTTCGATGTTGTTATTTAATAGCAATGCATATTAAATAATTTTTAAATGATAAATATATTTGGTTAATAAAATGAATAATAAGGTATAATGTGTTAATAATATGATATATTTATATATCATTTGTTTAATTGGATTAAAGAAATAATTAATATGAGTGTTGTGTAAATTTGTATAATATAAAATAATATTATAAAAAAAGGAACATTTTGGCTTTATTCAAATGTTTAAAAGTATAGACTCTTGGAGATTATTTGTTGATATTTAATATGTTTTATTAAATAATGTATTATTTAATAAAATATATTAATATATACATATGATGTATATTTACATATGGTTTTCAATCAGGAGTATAGTTAGTTTTTAATTAGTTTTATTTAAGTACATGTATTTGAGTTTGCATGGAGATTTTTAAAAAGATAAGGTTAAATGCATGATTAAACTGTTAGGGAAAAAGATATTTTAAGATATTTTAATTGCATGGTCAAATAGATAAGGAAAGAGATATTTTATAAATTTCATGTTTAGATAGAAAATTGATTGAATTATATGAGTTAGCTAGAAAATGAAAGAAATTTGTACTTATGTTGGTTTTGAATGCATGGTCGAATTGTTAAGAAAAATGATATTTAAATATATATTGAAGAATTGTAGAAATATTTATATTTGAATGTTTGTTTAATTAATGAGATTTAATTGGAAACAATATGAATGCATGGTTAAATAGTTAAGCCAAAAAATATTTTTATACACTAAGATGTTGATGTTTTTAAATAGAGAATTGAAGAGATGTAGATTTTGGATAGAAATTGAATATAGTAATGGCAATAGTTTATGTTGTATTAGAAGTAAATCTAGGAAATGAATATATTGGAAAAGACAAATAGTTGTTATGTTTTAGTTATTTACATAGAGCAATTTAATCGTTGTGCTTGGAATATTAAAGAATATATATAATTAAGTTTATTAATATATATATTTGGTGTATATATAATATGGAGCATATATATGTATATATATATATTAAGTGTAAATTCATTATCGTATTTTATTTAATAAGATGCATGCAATATATTATTGAATAGAGATTTAAAGTGGATTGATTAGTGTATATGGGTAAATGGTTAGAGAAACGATATTTATTATATTAAAGTGATTGAATGTTCTAAATAGAAAATTGAATGAGATGTAAGATTTGGTTAGGAAATGGAAAGAGTTTACTTGCATGGATTTGCGTCAATTTAAAAGTAAATTAAGAAGTTGTTTATATTGATGAGGCAAATAGTTAGTTTAATTTATTTTATTTCAATTAAAGCAATTAATTTATTGTGAATGAAATATGAAAGAGATATGGATATAGAATATCCAAAAATAGTAACTTTCTCGTGATTGCCTTAAATGTTCTAGTTTCTCTGTATTTCGTATAAGGATGTAAGTTTAAATTGTTTAAGACTTTCTATAATGGAAATAGAAATATGGGTACATGATTATTTGAGTTAACCCTGTAAGTGTGTCTTTGACCTTGTTAACGTTACCTATTGATTGAGTATGGATTTAAGAAATCCAAATATTAGATTTGATTAATGACTTGAATGCTTTTGTTGCTATGTCATCAAGTTGCAATGTGGGTTTTGAGATTTAGTGTTAGTCCTAAATTATAAGTCTTCTAGAAGAACTTAGAGGATAAAGTTGT
>CM021107.1:227621404-227650942 GCA_007115665.2 Sequoiadendron giganteum | reverse complement strand
CTCCATCTCTCTTTTTCCCTTCCTCTCTCCATCTCTCTCTCCCTCTCTCTTTTTCTCTCTCCCTCTCTCTCTCTCTCTCCCACTATCCCTCCCTTCATGTATCTCTCTCCTTCTCTCCCTCTCCCTCTCCCTCTCTCTCTCCCACTCAACCACTCTCGCCCACTCCCTCTCCCCCTCTTCTACTCTCCCTCTCTTTCTCTCCCTCTCTCTCTCCCTCTCCCACTATCCCTCTCCCACTCTCCCTCTCCCTCTCCCACTCTCCCACTCTCCCTCTCTCTCTCTCTCTCTAACTCTCCCTCTTACTATGTATTATAAATTATATATATTATATATAATATATACTATAATATATTTTGTATATAATATATAGTATATATTAATTATGATATATTTATATATAGTAATTTTATTATATATTTAGAATACATGGAAAACAAATATTTTTTGCTAACACATATCCATTATAAATGAATATTCATTTTTAATAGATATCTGTTACCAACCGTAATAGATTTGAACCTTTTTCAAACTATATCAGTATACTAGAAAAAAATGGATATTTGTTTTGTTGAGGATTTAAAAACCTGAACCCTATCTCATTTTTACAATGATCCCAGTTGAGCAGCGACCTCTATCTTGTGCAGTGACCTCCGACATGATCCAGGTATGTGTTTGAATCCTTTTCTTTGCATTTTTTTCTATTTTTTTCACTAATTAGTGATTAGTTTAGGTTTTTTTTTATATTCTTTGTAGTTTTGTTGAATTTTTCATTTCAATCTAAACCTACAAAAAAATTTGAAACCCTCGTGAGTGAAAAAAAAAATCAAACAAAAAAATTGAACCTTCATTACCCCCTTTCTACATTTATTTAAACCATTTTACATTCTTGTCTATTTTTCCTTCTTTATCACTTATTCTCGTGTTTCTTAAGTTAGTATTTCTTTGCTAAACAATTTGTTTTTTAATTTTTTAATTCTTTTGACTCTCCTTAGTTCTCAAAATAGAAAGGACCCTTGTTGGAAGTGCTCTTAATTGTCAATACTTAGTGAATCTGGATCCATAGTTAGTACTAACCAAACAAAACTTATCCTAGTAGGCATAGGGAAATGGGAAAAGTTAATGGAGAATAATCGATGGGATATGTAGGAGGCTATCATATTGTATGATAGCCTCCTACATAGCCCATTGATTATTACCCATTAAATTTTTCCATTTCCCTATGGTTGTTGGGACATGTTTTGTTTAACCATTACTGACTATACATCTCCAAATTCACTAAGTATAGGCAATTTGGAGTTTAACACTTCCACATTGCAACGAGGTAAAAATTTCATGTATTTTTTAATGAGATTTCACATCAATTTAACAATTATTTGTTTTTCATTTGCATACCTTAGACATAAATGATCTTTACACATTTTTTCATTTGTATTCAATTAAGTCATTTATATTGAATGGTTTATGGGGATTTTTAAACACGTATCTTACATTTTGAAATTATAAATTGAATATAGGTTCACTTATATCTTAATCATGGATCCATGCCCTCTACTTCTACCCACTCCACCTCATAACCCCCCACCTCCACCACCTACAACCGATGGTTCTCATTTGCGAGAACAAATTGATGTGAATGTTAGATCCATTCAGGATCAAGCTAACGCTATTCAAAATGAAGAGTGTATTCCACCATATTTGAGGCATTTTGCATCTACAATGCAAAATGTTGTTGATGCAATTAGTTCCATTGATGTGGAGTTAGACGAGCATCAACAATGGCTAGAGAGGAGACATTCCCATTATAAAAATAAAAACACAAAGAAATGAAGATACTCTCTCTCTCTCTCTCTCTCTCTCTCTCTCTCCCAAAAAAACCCTAAGCCCTCTCTCTCTCTCTCTCCCTCTCAAGTCTCTCTCCCTCCCTCTCAAGTCTCTATCTCTCACACTCTCTTCCTAACAAATCTCTCTCTCCCTCACTCTTATGTCCCTCTCAACTCTCTCTCTCCCTCACTCTCAGGTCTATCTCTCTCCCTCTCAAATCTCTCTCCCCAACCTTCTCAGGTCTCTCACTCCCTCTCTCAAATCCCTCACACTCCCTCTCTCTCCTAATTAATATATAATATATAATATGTAGTATATAATATATATAATATTACATAATATTAATATAATATATAATGTAATAAAGTAATAATATAATAATATATAATATAATACATAATACATAATATATAATACATTAGTATATATTATAATATTAAATATTATGTATTATAAATATTACAAGTAATGGATATTCATTGTGAACAAATATCCATTTTTTTTTGACAAAATTAGTAGGCTCTAGATTTTCTTTAGGATTTCCTAACTTGGAAAGTCAACACATAAACGTGTTTAGAAATTTTTCTTAGTTTTTTTAAGTTCGCCCTTGTGGCTGACCACTTTTTTATCTGAATTTAATGAAACGAAAAGGGTTTATAGAAAAAATTGCCAGCTTTCCACCAATTTAAGGTATGCCTCATTTTTTATTTAATAAATAATTATTATTGATTTTCTACATACATTATGACTAAAGTTCTCATTAATACGTTGATTGAAAAACTTCTATAATTTGCAAACTACTTAACATTTTTTGAACCTACAAGATGTGTCACATTCCATGCTCTGCATAGTATAAGATTAAAAAAAAATGAATTTCATAAATTTTTGACCAAGTTATGGTGGTCAAACACAGACGTTTTAATAATTCTAAAATGTTCTAATTAAAATATCATAACTAATTATTTACATGGAAAAAAATAAAAATAAAAAATTTGGCACATCCGAGCATGTGTCATCTACTTATATTGAAAGATTCAAAAAAATATTATTTTTGCTTGTATTTAGGGTGGTCAAACATACACCTGCTTCTTATCTTTTTCTTGAAAATTGAGTACTACTGCATTGAAATTTTAATTTTTCGCAAAACAAATTTACTTTTTTTTTTCCCAAAAAACGACTAGTAGCCTAGAAACTACATTCAATTTTTTACAACTTTTATTCTTACATATTTTTCAAATTATGTTTTTTATGTCAAGTTGCCTAACTCTAATTTTTTGAATTTTTATTGTCACTTAGAGGCTTGGTTTGGACCCCCATGATCCTGCACTGACCCTTCAAGATCTTGCACAATAATGATACATTCACTGTGTCATTGTTGTTAACATGGGATGACAGTCAATAGTATTTTGATGAGGCAGTTGAACCATTAAAATAGCATATGAAAAAGTACACAATCACCTGTTTATAGGTTATCCTTGTGAATCTTATCACCAAGAGGGCCAAGTTGAAGAGCAACCATTCTAGATGGTATGAGGGTAGATTGAAGGCTTCATAAGAATGGAAGTGCTCCACAACAAGACAGGTAAAAGTGTTGAGTGATCAAACCAATGAAAGACAATCAACATGAAGACTCATATAAATTCATAGAATGACAGGGTTTAGGGAGTTTCAAGCACCCATATGAAAGATAGTTAATAAGAGAGTGACCTCTTTATGGTGAAGGTTATGGTAGAATTTTATATACAAAGTGAGATAGATATTGACTTGATGTAAGAGAAATATGAGGAAAGGTGCGCCCTATTACCATATAAAGTATTGAAGAGTCAAAGAAGGAGATTTAGTGTTCAATTTTGTTAGCTCCAGACACCTAGAAGGCAATTCAATAAATCATCCACCTATCAAGAAGAGGTGTAAAAGAAATAATTGCAAGCACATTGTGAAGTGAAAAAATTGTGAAATGTGAAATAGAGAACATGCAAATAAATCCTCGTAACTGTGAATGTGCAATGCCCCTTGAAAGAGATCTAGTATTCAGATCTCCATCCTTTTCAGCTTTGAACAACAATACCAAATTTCAAAGGCTACAAATTATTTTATAGAGCAACTTAAGTTTGTTATAGGGGTTATCAGTATATATACTTTGTTGCATGTATTTTGATGCTAATGACTATCTCAACATTACAATTCAAATCTTTCCAACAGTTAAATAGTGTTTTGGCTCATTAGATATTGTAAACCTAGGTTACAATTTAAGCTACATTTACAATATCTGATGGCTCAAAATATTGTTTAATTGGTGAAAAGATTTGAATAGTGATGTTGAGATAGTTATTAGCATCAAAATACATGCAACAAAGTATATATATCGATAACCCTTGTACAAACTCAACTTTCTCTCTAGATATTTTTGTAGCCTTTCAAATCTGGTATTGTTGTCCAAAATTAAAAAGGATAGAGATCTAAATACCAAAACTCCTTCAAGAGGCATTGCACATTCACAGTTACGATGATTTGCTTGCATATTTTTTATTTCACATTTTTCATTTTTCTCATTTCACAATGTGCAATGCTAAATGAGGGAGGGAAAAGGAAAATGCATGTTGAATGAAAAAAGGGAAATAATTTTATTTTCTTATAGTATTTTTTTATTGTCTTAATTTAAAACAATTAGAAAATTAAAAATATAATTTAAAAATAAAATATATATTTAATGAAAAATTAATATTTTGTCTTAAATTAATGTCTTAAGGTCCCCTCTATGTAGTAGTGCTATATAATTTTTTTTAACTTAGTTAAACCCTGATAACTTGAACTTTTTGTTTACTTAAAAAAGTATTAGGTAAAGGATATGGATGTATACATGAAACCCCTAATTGATGAACTTCATGAATTATAGAATGGTGTAAATATGTATAATGTATTAAGACCTCTCAGTGATAGAAACTTCTTTCATGCAATCCTTATTCGAACAATTCATGATGCCTCAAACTCTTTATTTATTATGGTAATATATTATAAATTATATTTGTAATCATTTTGTTTATTTTACCATTTACTAAATATCATTTCCATTCTTATTTTAGGGCTACAAACAAAGGGGAAACTTGGTTGTCCATCATGTGGGCCAAAACCAATGTATAGGTAGTCAAAGGATCTCAATAAAACTATGTATGCCAAGTATAGCTAATTTTTATCATAAAATCATCACCTATCGAATGGGTGAGAAAAATAAGTTCAATGAAAAGGAGGTGGAAATGTGAAAGCCAAGAAGGATGAACCTTGCTAAGTGGAAAACACAATATGACAAAAAAGAAGGGACAAATTTCCATTATGAATGAAAAGACTATTTTCTACAAATTACAATATTATGAGAACTTGTAAATAACCCACCTATTTGATACTATGCACATCGAAAAAAAATTGTAAAGTGTTTGTGAAAACATCTAAATGGAACCAAATTTGGAGAACAAATAAAGTTACAAAAGGACCTCCAAATTGTCAATATCATAAGAGATGGGTTAGAGTTCTCAGGGCTAAAAACACATAATTGGCACAACTAGATAAAGGTAACTTTGTAGAACGTCAGATTTGTTGCAACATAATTAGAAATTTGTATATCTTAGTGATAACAAAATTTCATGCATATTTTAACATTATTTTTGTTAATGGTAATGTAGTATGTGTTGCCCGCAACAATACCGATTACCTTTGATCGTGATGCCACGTTAACTATTTACAAATTATCCAAATATTTGAAGTATTTTCAATCCATCATGCATACTCTTCCATGACTATTATCCTTTGAAGTGCATATTATTGGTAATGTCTTTATATACATTTATACCTTTAGTTTTGAACAAATAATAATTCTTTATGATAATACACATTAATATTTGTAGGTGGGTTTTATCTAAAGAGATATATCATGATGAAGTGAATTATTGAAAGATGAATTTCTATTTTTGATGTGTGATATTCAAATGTTCTTCCTTTTGAGCTTCTTTAATTCTCAAGAGCACTACCTTGTACACCTAGTAGAAGAGATTGAAAAAGTGTGGTCCTATCCATATTTGGACAATGTGGCTCATGGAGAGATATATGACAGTTTTAAAACAATTTGTGAGACAAAGGTTCAACCGAAAGGATCCATGGTTGAGGAGTACATGGTTTTCCAGAAAATTGTTCATTTGAGTGAGTACTTACCTGAATTTCATCTTGAAGCTCCTCGATTATGGAATTATAACACATCCTCAATCATTTGAAAGAGAAAAATTAGAGGGTCAAGGGACTTCAAAGAGGATAAAAAGTATACAAAAATGTTTGAAGTAATTGTTTTTATCTTAAATTTTATAAGACATGGTTTTAAATCATTATTAATTCATTAAACAATTATATTTTTCATTGTAGATGCTAAGGAGTGGGAGTCATTACATTTGTATGTTGCATACAATTCTGACTTTATGTTAGAATGGATGGAGAAGTACACTGCACAAAAGAAATTTGAGGATGAAAATGCATAGACCAATGTATATAATAGACGTGGTCAAAATATTGTTCGAGGAATTCCTACAAGTCATAAAAGAAAATGGCCAGATAGATGCTCATGTAATTGGTTAAAGACAAATATTGAACAAGAGGCAACAAAGGGGAATAATAGAGTGTTGGAGGCTATTATAGAGGTTGATTTTATATATTTCAAGAAAATTATTTTTTGTGTTCAATGGTACAAGCTTATCAAAGTGGGTGAAGACAAAACTATATTGCTACACAAGAATGGATTCTATATGATCAATACATCTAGTTTTGAAGCCCTTTCTAAACCCTACGTGTTTCCAAATCAATGTGACTAGATATTTCTCATTCTAAATTTAGAACAACCTGGTTGGTCATTCATGATTAATTATGATCCAAGAGGAAAAAGAGTGATATTTATTCAAGATGTAAAGGACCATGATTTACTTGAAGATGCAAAAATTTCCCTTGAAGACATGGATGGTCAAGATGAAGATGATGAAAACTTATTGTCAATGATGTGTATGACCAAGATAAAGATTATGATGAGTTTATTGAAGTGTCTAATGGATATGAGCAACCACATGGGCATCAAGTCCATGAAGATGATAAATTTATTGATTTTTATTTACCTATACCTGAAGGTGAAGAAGATCATGAAAACTATGGAATTGATTTATTTCTGGATTTAGAGCCCATTATAAGAGCGCACGACATTAAAAAACAACTATTTTGTTATCAATATAAGAAACTAAACTTGCAACCAAAATATGGTACTATCGAGGTGTTTCCCCATGGTTTTAACATTTATTATAACAAACCATGAACACCAATCAAAGTTATGAAACCCACAAAAGGAAGAAGGAAACAATTAAGAGTGGCTAGATAAGAATCCCAGGCATAAACTCAAAAATTAATTCAAACATTTACTTAATTATTACAATTTCATATAAATATCATATCATTCTTGTATCTATAAAACTATGTACTACTGGCTCTAGATTTAGTTAAGACCAATCACAACATACAACGTCTGAGATAACAAACAACAATTTGATATCTATGCATGATTATGAATATTTAATCAATGGAAATCATTGTAAGGCTAATAGAAGTCAACTGAGACATTAAACATTAATATTTATTAACATCATGTTGGTATCAAGATAATCAACCATATATCAACAATTTACTACTACATAGCTTTAAAATATGCTAACCAAAATCCTCAACTAGATTACTCTTTACTCATCATGATATAAGTTGAAAATCATGAAATATCCTTAGTCAAGTAAAATCGTTAAGTAAGTTGATCCAAATGATAACCACAATACAATTATTTTGTGCAACTTAGTTTTTTTATTATTTTACATTTATAGCACAACTTTGATTATTTCTTAACTAGATTATAAGAGCATGACATTAAAAAAAAAACATTTCGTGATCAATATAAGAAACTAAACTTGTAACCAAAATATGGTACTATCAAGGTGTTTTCTCATGGTTTTAACATTTATTATAACAAATCGTGCAAACTAATCAAAGTTATGAAACCCACAAAAAGAAGAAACAAAACAATTAAAAGTGGCTAGATAAGAATCCCAAGCATAAATGTATAAATGATTAGATAGATTTTGGGTTTTGACATGATAATAATTTTAACTTGTGTCATCAATTCCTCACTATTTAGCTTGCATGATTGACCAAAAAATTTCCCCTTTCTATTCATCATCCCAAATTAAATTTTATGCAATGTTTGTCATTGGCTCATTTTGAGAGGAAGGCATTTTTGTGTTCAACCTGCAAGTTTTCAAGAATATATGTACTATAGGCTTCTCATATGAAACATACTCTGAATAGATGATTAATGCATGACTAATTTTTAACTCTATCGAGTCTTTAATTTTTATACATCTCATATTGTTGACTAATAATTAATTGTGAATGAGCATGCACTTGAACTTACAATCTTAGATAGAAAATGTTAGTAATCAAATAATAAGGATAAAGCGTAATTTATATGGGTATTTCACTATGATAAATTATTTGATTATTTAAACATATAAAACAATATGAAATTCTAAACCCTCTTGCACCAAGATTTAGTCATCCTTGACCAGTTGTGAACCTTATAAATTTGTTGCCATGATCTAATTTTTTTGATTCATTTGATAGTCTTAATAAAGTGGCAACTTGTTATATCTACTTTTATAATCATGGCAATGAAAAAAAACATTAATTTCTAGAAATCAAAACACTCCAATTTTTGCTACATGCCATAATATATTTCTAGCAACCAAAAAAAAATGCATCACTGAACAACATAAATGAAATCAAGTCACCTTTGAAAAATGTGGAAGATGTTTTGTATTCCTATTTGCTCGACCAAGAGTTATATCTTTTGATTGAACTCTTGCCTCTTCATTTTTCCACACAAATAAAAAGTAGCTTGTTTTGTGTTTAAATTGCCAAGTTGGGGTTGAAAAAGGGTGAGTTGGGTCAAAATATAAATTCTTCTAAAAAACCTTTGATCCAAAAGATAGAGAAGTATGATATATTAATTAATACGAATGGATTATTAGTGTATCAATCAACAGGTACACTAAAATCACATTATGATTTTTTACAAATTGACCTCCAATTAATCAAAATATTCCAATCCAAACCCCTTTCAAAGATGATAAAAAGGTATGAATTTTTTTCTTTTTTTTATTGACTCAAAAGTATCCCTACGACCCAACCGCAACAGCCAACCCACCTTATCTTGGTTTTACATTTTGCCAAGTTGGGGTCGAGAAGGGGGGCGTCACACTAAGGCGAGACTAATCCTTTGAAGATGTATGCATCAATCCAAGATGATAAAAAAGTATGAACTTATTTTTCTCTATTTTTTATTGACTCAAAAGTATCCCTACGACCTAGCCCAACGCCCAACCCGCCTTACCTCGGTCTTACATTTTGCTAAGTTGGGGTTGAGAAGGGGTGTTACACTGGGGCGAGACTAATATCTTGAGGATGTATGCATCAATCAAAGACGATAAAAATGTATGAACTTTTTTTTCTCAATTTTTTATTGACTCAAAGGTATCTCTATGGTCCAACCCAATGCCCAACCCGGGTTACCTTGGTCTTACATTTTGCCAAGTTGGGGTCAGGAAGGGGTGTTACGCTAGGATGAGACTAATCCCTTGGGAATGTATGCAACAATCAAAAATGATAAAAAGGTATGGACTTCTCTTTCTTTATTTTTTTGTTGACTCAAAGGTATCCCTACGACCCAACCCAACGCCCAACCTACCTGACCTTGGTCTTACATTTTGCCAAGTTGGGGTCGAGAAAGGGTGTCAAGTTGGAGTGAAATGAATCCCTTGGAGATGTATGCAACAATCAAAGATGAAAAAAATGTATGAACTTCTCTTTCTCTATTTTTTATTGACTTAGGGGTATCTTATGACCCAGCCCAACGCCCTACTCGCCTTACCTTGGTCTTACATTTTGCCAAGTTGGGGTCGAGAATGGGTGTCACACTGGGGCAAGACTAGTCCCCCTAGATTTTTTTTGTAAATCAACTTCTAATTAATTAAAATATTATAATCCAAACCCCCTTCAAAGATAATAAAAAGTTGTGGATTTCTCTCTCATTCTTTTTTTTGCTGACTCAAGGGTATCCCCGCAACCCAACCCAATGCCCAACCAACCTTACCTTAGTCTTACATTCTGCCAAGTTGGAGTTGAAAAAAGGTGAGTAAATCTATACCTTAGTCTTAGTGTTTCTCTAGAGTGTATTTCAACTAAAAATTGCTAGTTTGTAAATCTATACCTTTATATGAATTATCCAAAATAGCAACCATTTGGCATGGTCAATGGCGCCCATCATTGTAGAATATTGTGTCATTTAACTATGCTCACAGTTCACATCAAAAGTACTATGTAGAGAATAATGCAAGCCTCCTAAGAGTATTTGTGACATCTGACAATACAACCAAACCCTTCAATTTTACTAACAAATTTTGCCATTTTATCTTTGAAAATGGCATCATCCCAATTGCTCACACCAATGTTTGGAAGGATTTGAAATCTTATTTACAATAATCAATACAAGGAAAGTGATTGTTGGGATAGCAAAATTTGATCAATATGTGATACCAAATCAGATTGGAAATAAAGTTAAGGTGTGATGTTTGTGTCAAAAAATTTGTTTGTGGACTATATGTTCTCAATATTCCAACAGACCCAAGAAGTGGGAAAATATCTTTAGACATAAAAAACTCTATAACCTCAAATACTCCACTTCAAATTCTCCAGTCATCACCAAGAGAACCAGTTTGTCAACTTCATAGATAAACACACAAAAAATGACTTGCAGATGAGCAGTAGGTCAAACAAACAAGGAATTTAATGGCAATAGCTCAAACAATCCTTACGAGGTAATATGGATAAATAATGAGAACAAATTGAAATTTTCAAAAATAAGAATACATTTTTATCTTTTTTCCATTTGAAAACTCAAAAGGGTATAAAAAGAGGAACATGAAAGCCCATGCCTTTGTACATGTAGGAGATAACATGCATATCATTGACTTTTTGCAACAATAGAATATGATTGATGAAGGTAGGCTTGAATTGCTAAAAATGGCAAGTAGTGAGTCTTGAACTTGCTCTCATCGATTATGCATTCCTCAATCTCTATTACCTTTCATGACACACAAGTGCAATTGGCAGGTGTGAAGTCAACTTCCACAACCTTTGTTGTCCTCCTTTTGCTTGATTTTGATGATTTTATCTAGGACCCTTTTATTCAAATCATGTAGAATATCTACCAATGAGTGAGTTATATAAAATGAAGCAAGTGGATTGTCCAAGGACACTACATAGGGGAGAGCAATAGTTGAGCATGTTTCAATAGTTGTGATAGTAGTTGTTTATATAATGCCCAATAGTTGTGACTTGACAAACCATAATTAAATAAAATGTATTCCTTTGATCTAAAAAGCAATCAATCATGTGATGCCACATCAGTGCTCAACTACCCATGATGTGAATGCACAAGTATTGGTCTCACTTAATTTTTGGGCTTTTTTGGACACTTTGACAAAAACCATGCTGATGTGACATCATATTTGATGATGTGGCCCTAAAATGAAAATTATAAGGAGGGCACTTGCCAAATAAGCTGTCGTAAAAAAATTGGGAATGATTTGAAATTTCCACATAGAATAATTAGAAGCGCAAAGTCAAGGTGCACAACTACTGGGTCCTCTCCCCTAGTTTTTATAAGGAGTTCCTTTCTTAATAGAATAACTATCCTTATCCTTCTCGCCTACTTTTATGCCCAATACACCTCTACCACTCTTCTCATTATTCAAATCGAGTCTAACAGATTTACTAGCTCCCACCATGAAACGTGATGATCTGAGAGTGGATCTTGATCTTGCAAGGTAATGAGTTTTGGAGACATGGTGACGATTAACTAGGTATGATGCCTCCATTGGATTATGAGATATAATGGGGATTGAGGAAAATGGATATATACAACCCAGTGCTTGAAGAATTTTCAGTTTCAACAATTTTGGCCAATGGGTGTGTTGGCTGTAATGAGTTGTTGCATTGAGATTCAATGATAAAGTTAGAGCCTGAATATAAGTAATGAAGCCTATAGTTGAAGCATTGTGGAAGAATTCAAACCGTAGGGTTGAGGGGAAAGGCTTTGTGAACGCTTTAAGAATTCAAGTGTAAAAATTTGGTTTGACTATACTTAGATAGGAGGATAGTGCTTAAAATAGTGCCAAGTTTGATTTAATATATTGGTTGGATGTAGTAGGGTATCAAAAGTAAAAGACTATGCTAGACTTTTTTATTCTAGCGTAATGAAGTTATCAGTATATCTGTGGTATACATGGAACCAAATCTTTAAGGGCAAAAATCAAAGCTCCCCATTCTTTTCTTGAAAGTTTTGGGTTTGCTGATTTTAAAATTAAGATTTTATAAATTAGGATTTCCTAATACCTGATCCTGCACAAATTATAAAAGAAAATTAACAGAATAATGCAAAAAAACTAGGGTTTCCAAGAAATTACTAATAAGAAAAGTTGCATGTGGATGAGAAATTAATAAAACAAAAGTGGTGATTCAAGAGGTTTCATAAATTGTTTAACCATTAGGTTCCAATTTTAACAGTATGCCAAGAATGAAAAACTATAGCCTTTCTGAATAAGCTTAACACAATCTCCCATGTTACATCAGTTCAAACTTGCATATCAACAGATAAGTCACATGGTGTGACATGCATATTGCATGCTGAAGCATCTGGACTATAAACAGAGGAGCAAGTATCAAAAGACATACCTGAATAAAAGGATCTTAATAGAGAACTCCACTGTCTTTAACGCACAATGCTTGAAAGCGCTCAACAACATTCCCAATTGGCTGCATTATTCACATTTTCAAGCTTTAAGAACAAACTTAATGTTTGAAAATATACATTTTAAATTAATTTCCCTCGAAAACTTTTCTCAGAGAGTGGGGCTACGTCTCCTTCCCACAAGAGACGGGGATGAAAAAATGGATGAAAAAGTGGGGCAAAGCAAAGGGAGACATCCCAAAGCAGAAAATGTAGATTTATTCATCATCTACATGTTTATCAATGCACAATATTTCCAACATATTTACCTGTATTGAACTTGGCTGCTCCCCAAGAATTGCCAACAATGAGCTTGAAGGGGTCGAGACAACTGGAGCAAGAGGACCTTCCATAGCAAGTGGACTCAAAAGATCCCCTAATAGATCAGGTGCCGGTGGTGCAGTTTGCTCATCGTTGCCTGGCGTGATCCTTGTTCAACTTTGCCAACTTCCTACAGCATTTACAGATACGATATTATACACAATTACACCTTAAGAAAGCACAGTAAGAGTGTTAAATGACAATATTTTCTCAAAACATAATGAAATAAACATAATGTTCCTAACAGCATTACAAGTCTTACAGGCATCTTTAATTGCCCAGTAGTAGGTAGAGATCCATTAGCAGGACGATGAACTGAGACAACTATGGCACTTGACATTTGTTGTTGCACTCGCAATTTTTTAGCACTCAGCTCAACTGTATCTTCTACTCTCCTTAATAATACAGACTGATAATAATTCAGTAAAACTCATAAGCAAGTACAGATGACTCATGTAGTAATAAGGACTTGCAAATATATTTAGGAACTCGGTCTCTTAGTTCATTGCATAGTGTCACATCTCAACCATCATACCTGATGTTCAGGAAATTTGGCAATTTCATCCAGTATGTCCATTAGAACTGGTCCTTTCTGATTCGATGCAATATATAGCTTTCGTACCTACAACCTTGTTTATCTTAGTACTGTTTCAATTAACTCCTACAACAGTAACAAAATGCTTCAAATAGAGAAGAGTTGTTGCTTGTATTCCTAGCAAAAAGCTCAGATTATTAAAAATTAGTAAATTACTAAAAAATTGAAAACAAAATTGAGCTGAATTTTTTACTTGCTAAAAACTGCCTAATATAAAAATAAAATCCCTAATATAAATAAGCCCCATTATGTTTTCAGATATAAACGCACATAATGTTGCATATCCTAGCTGAATCTGTATCCTGGACTTTTAAAAATCAATAATTAGTTATATCCATACCAAACACCACACCAAACACTATATTCATGCAACTTAGCTCCACACTCAAGGAATCTGTGCTCAATTTGACTACCACTGCCGTCCTAGTAATTTTGTTCTAACTTTTTATACCATATTCCCCTCAGCAGAAATCATTCAGTTGGTTTATCTTTTATACATGCGGCCAGTCTTATACATGCGGCCAGTCTTGAGTAAAAGGGTTGATGTGATCATAAACCTTACCATGATATACTTTCTCCATGCTCGCATTTGCATTTTCTGCATGAAGTCTGTTATACTTCACCACATGCTGCCTTCTGAAGATGTTTATTCTTTGTTAAGCGATTCCTTCACGAAATGAAACCAAAGACAATATCCATATAACCACTGGATACAGTTGCACAGAGCTATTCCTAGTGAATAAGCTTGTTAGAACATACACTGAGAATACCTAGAGAAACCAAATGACATAATCACTGTCACTTTATCTCATATTCATTTTAGAAAGCACATTGTGAAGATTCCAAAACCAACTTGCCTTCCTTAGCCTTGGCAAGTGTTTTTGTCTACAGAGCTATGTGCGCTACTACCTTCTTCAGAAAGTACATATAAAAAACATTGTAGATCCTCCATATGTTCTGATATACAGTGCATAGGTCGCTTACCAAACCTTAGCCAGAATTATGTATTGCCATAGGTTGAAACTTTTGTCTTTCCTTTTCCTTCAACAAGCTTAAATTTTGAGTCAGACTCTAGACTTGGTAAAGATTCAGCATATTACAAAATTACATAAATTTGTAAAATAAACTAAAATAATGCATTAGAATAATTAAAAAGAATTTTAAGCATGCAAGTCTATTTTGATCATCGTAGCATTACTCAAAATCAGGGTTGACTTGGCAATCCAAAATTATAAATGGAATCCAATTACTCAGGATTTAATTGGGAAAATTTCTGGAAACTAAAAAATACTGAATTATTCATAAAAACAGAGTGGAAATTCTGTTTTAATTATTTCAATAATTAATCATGTCTGTTAACAGATAATTAATCTTTTTAATAAAGAAATAAAGCCAATAATTTCTTCAATGATGTTACTAGTCAGTTAGGAACAAGACAAAAGAATCTTGATAAATTTATCACCTTCACCATTGTCTCATGCACAGCAGGTTTGTCAAGGTATTCCCGAGCCTTTGTTGCAGCATATGGCTATACAGAGAACTTTCATAAGCATTTCAAAATCCAAAAGAGCATTTCATGTAGACATGACATATAATTCAATATCCAAACACTGATTATGCTATATCTCATAAACCTGCAAGTCTTCATTGTTTGTCAGAAACTGAACCACTCTGTACCATATGTCGTCACTTATGAAATCACCAGCTTTGTCAATGAGCTAAAGAATCACACCTACATACCTGAAAATCATCAAAAATTGAAAAAAGACATTGATACATGTAATTACATTACCTTTTATGGTATACCAAAGAAATGGAATACAATGAAAATCTGTTCAAATGTAAATCTTTAAAAACATTTAAACTATCATGTAGAAAATTCATAGTGACTTAATACTAAGTTTCTGGGGCAGGGAGATGCATGAGTGAGAGCGGGAACCAAAAAAAATTCCTCAATTTAAGGACATCAAACAGTATATACTGTCAATGGGGTTGAGCTCAAAGCATTGGGTTCTCACTGTGGAGACTTCAAATCTCCAAAGAGGCATTAAAAGGTGGATTTCGAACAAAATTGAATACAGAATTGAGAACATGGCTTAATTGGTAATTCAATGCCATTTGTCAAATTAGATATGTGAATGATAAATCAAAATGGTTGATATCATAAATTGGGATTGACTCAGCAAACCAAAAATATAAATAAAATTCAATTAATTGAAAAAAACTTAGAAGAAAATGTGGTTTTCCATCTGAAACAACACAAAACAGACTTTTGTTTTGTTTTCTAAAATTAGAGCATAACTCTCAGACCTCCATGGCCCATATCATTTTTCTTACTTGCTTGCAAAGGTAAAATTGTAACAATGCAGATAAGAATTGATGAAAACACATAAATGAATCAAGCTTAAGTTTTTGAGCATGAAATAACATTTTTTTTTAGTTTTGGAGACCTTGTAATCCCCCCACTTTATAGTTATTTGATCTTATTATTTTAAGTATTTTTGAAGGATCTGAGTTTGACAAGATTGAGGGTGTCACAATAACATTGGGGTACAAAAGGCCATCTCTACAAAGTCCCTGCAGAACGACGACATCCCTGGAAGCATCCCACTTTGGGCAGATATCCTGGGGCATTCCCCAAAAAATTTAAAATTGATAGGGAAGGGACATTTTATCCCCATCCCTCCATTTCCTGATGGGGGAACGTGAGAATAAACCTGAGGATACGTCCAATTTAATACAATAACAACTTCCAATTTATTTTGGCTCCAAGCTAAATATAAGCTTAAACATACCATACAAAATTGACTGAAAATAGAAGTATGTCTGGATTCTGTCTAACTGATGCCCATTAATAGGTAGCTCTCATTTTTCATATCCTACTGCAAAAGTTGCATTAGTTTTTTCCATTACTCAATGGCATGGTATTGGGAAATTATCCTCTTATATGCATTTTTCCGTTAAAATATTTAACTATGTATCAAGGCATTTCTGGGATAGGGATGGAAGGACAAATTTCAGAGACATTATTCTGAGAACAGTTTATTGGGAGAGTAGGGAAAAGCAGTATCGAATTATATGTATGAAAATTCGGATTTTGACAAATTAAATCCACATGACATCAAGATTCAAGTTTAGACATTCAATAATGCATCAAATTCAAGATTCAAGTATAACAGAAATAAAAAATGAAAATTTCATTGTTTTCATTAGGAAAAAATCCCCAACACTACAAAATGACAAAATGTCCAACTAGCATGTAAGGAATATTATAGATATAAAATAATGAAACTGTCAACAGTTGCAAGTGCAAAATGTAAATTGATTGGGATAATTGTGAATTGCAAAAGGCTAAGTGTTACAAGGAGGTTTTTGAATTTGACTGGGGCAATGGGGGACTTGTGGGCTGCCCCATGCCCTTTTTTCTTCTTTTTAAATTTTATTTTTCTAAGCCAAAAGAAAGAGAGTCAAGATAGGCAAACCCGACAACATAGGTATAAACCAATAATACCTCCCACAAATTTTGTTGTAGACTAGACAAAAAGAAATAAAATACTCCTCAAACTCCACCTCCTTAAGAGAACAAAGGCAGCAAAATCTTCACCTTATAAAAACAAAATATAATGCTCTGTCTCAACACAAAGTTAATGGGAGTGCACCCACAGCTAGCCACGGGGAGTCTTCAAACCATAAAACCAATGATGCTTAAGACAGGCGGCCAGTTCAATGGCCTCGTTAACATCTTGTAAGAAATGCTCAACATAGAAAGTTAGTTTGAGGCTGAAAGAATTCAAAGGGGAGGTCCAAGTAACCTAGATGTATTGACAGTAATCTCCACCATAACAGAACGACTAAAGGGGAGTATATGAAGAGAGAAATTTGGTCCAAACAAATGTTAATAGACAGGAAGAGTAGATAGGCCTCAAAAAACTAGCAATGTCTACAAGGGAGTTGGGCATTTAATTCGGCCTTAACAATACACTGAGGAACTGTCCATCTGCACCAGATCATAATCATCATTAATTCAACAAGGCAAGTGGATTGTTGACAGAAGTCTTCAAATAAAATATACGCCTACCATCTTCCTGATGCAAGGGCATCTACCAAAAAACATCTATTCAACAGGGTACTTCAGACCCAAACACAATTGGAGAAGATCAAATTAAACAAGCATCTTTGATTCACTAATCTTTTCATCAAAATCCATCAAATTTGCTTGCCCCTCACAAGGCTACCAAACATCCATTTCACCAACTCACTTCTCAAGGCAAGTGACAACAAACCAACACAACTTGTTTCAGAATTTTACCAGACTTCTCTACACCAATCAACATCATTATCCGACAGAAACAAACCATCTATAACTCTGTCTTATCAGAACTTCATTTTCATGCCCTCAAAACACTATTTTCCCCCATGGTTCCATATTGGCCAAGCACCAAAACACCATATTATGCTTTCTAAACTCTATCCAGGCATTGAGACATCTTTAACACCTTTATTTTGACAGATTCAAGGCAACTCTAATCACCCACAACACTGGTTTATCAGGATTCCAGTTCTTTGCATTCAAGACCAACATTCCTAGTAGCATAGCAACATGTCTAGGACGGGTATTCCATTTAATCCACAATGAATCACCCATGTCAGAATACAGATTTAGGGACCCATATTGGTCTACTCAAACATACTACAATATCAGATGTGCTTGCTTTGGAAAAAGTAACAATAAAATAGACTGTCCTCGTTGCAAGTTATAATTAGGCCTTTAACACAGACAGGGATTATTGAAATTACTATCTCCAGACTTGATTTTCCCTAACCACCACTTGGAACACATCAGGTTAAGTCTATTAAAGCTTAATAATCCATCAAATTTTCATTCCCATGAATATTTCTATAAACCCTAGATCTTAGGCTTCTTGAACACTGTTTTCGCAGACTGAGACACAATTTTACAGTCTGAAATTTCATTCTCACTCTCTTTACTCTTAACCTTCTGATCTAAAACTTGTAGAATATGAAAGTACATAGAAAAAGGAGGAATTAACCGAAAGATCATGAATTTCCACTGTGTAGATTAAAATAAATGCAAGTTCTTCTGTCACTGTTTACCCTAAACAGGGGTATTGACTGTTTTTAGGAAAACTACATTAACTAATTCAAAACTGCACAAAAATACATGAAACCAAAAGGAAAAGGAGGGGGATTGATTTATCAATCATTTACAGTCACTCAATCATGCTTCCCTGCCTGTACAAATCCGTACAAAGGTCTGAAACAACTGTTTTCAGTAATTTCTGAGAAAAAGGCAGACTTTATTCATGAACTTTCACTTCCTCCTATTCAATACATGCCTAAACAATCTCCCCCTGTCTTGGTAACGAGTTACAATGCCTTTTTAAAGGCTTTCCAACTTCCTCCATCGAATGAAACTACCTAAACTGCCTCATGACCTTTGGTATTCCTGATTTTGTGCACTTTTGCATGTTTTTTACATAATTGGCAACTTTGTCATAAAAGACAACTTTTGCAATATCTTTTCTTTATTCACCCTATGACCTATTTAAGACTTCAAATATATCACATAAGACCATTTTCTCATTGTTTACATTTGAAAATTCATTTTTTGCAAATTTGCCTATTGAAGGCATTTAATGAGCAAGGTGCTCCTGCACCACTTCCCCACCTATTGGGTATTTCTAAACGTTTTAATATGAATAATTTCAATATATACATGTTTTGCAGGGGGTAAGGGACGTCAAACATAGGGGTTTAAAATGATATAATTCAAAGAAACAAAGGTTAAGAAGAATGTGCTATATATATGCCAAAGCATATAAAAGATTAGAAATAAACCAGACCGCACCTAGCATTTCCAACAACAGTGGGGTGTTTGTATAATCAAAATAAATGTTGTGCAAGAAAGAAGTTAATTATTGTGCAGATTTTAAGATGAAAGTTTGAAAATATAAGGCATTTTGAAAATTTTGTCAGCATGCTTGAAAGGAATGCAATCTCATTATAAATTCGAAGTAGAATAATTGAAAGGTTTAAAACTCTATATAAAGCAGATGGTAGAGGATTTTTAGAGATGTAGTTATGGTTAGTCTTGGAGAAGAATAGTGAAGAATATTAATGAAAGGTTTAAAATTCTACATAAAAGTATATATGGTAGATGTAAAGTTTAATTCTATAAAGATTGTGAGGATTTTTAGCAATCTAGTTATAGTTAGTGTTGGAGAAGAATAATGAGGAATATTAATGGTAACTTCTAATTGAATTTAAGTTATAGGAACTTATAGAACACTTGTGTAGATTAGATGTTGCAACTGTTATGGGTTTATAAATCGAATATTAAGTTCAATTATGCAACTCTCTAAGATAGTAGTTGTTATTACGAATTTGAAATTGCATGTGTTTAAGGAATACTAATCGATTTCTTATGAATATTAGAAAGGCAACTCTATTCATGATAATTATCAATAATGTTGGGTTTCTACCCAATAGTTTCAACTTTGATATCAATTGAAGGAAATTGATGTAAATGCTAGAGAAGATATTTAATATTAAATACTAAAATCAAAATAATTCCATGAAAATTTTCAATCTTTTTCTTGTACTCCAATTTTCATATAGCACTTCATCCTAGAACACATAACTATCGAAATGAATAGAACAACACTACAAATGGAGGATTTGAATGATGGTAGAATTTGATATTCAATAAAGATTGTAAACAAAGGAATGAAAATTACTAAAGAAATGAAAGAATAAATATTAATTTGAAGATGTCGGGATGTACCATTAAAAGGAAGTTCGATGGTTCTTCTACTCCAATTTCCATATAGCAATTCATCCTAGAAGATAATATACTTTGTATTAACATATGTTACTCCACCAACACTCGATGGTTTCTTTTTTGCAGAGGCAGAGTGTGCTGGAGTCGAGGTAGGAAAGAGTAGATGTGAGGTTTTCAGATAGGTAGTAATCGGGCTAAACAAAAAGGAAGTCGACTCCTTTGAGGGAAATTAAACCCTGGCTTTTCTGGTTTGTTCGATGGAATTATTTCCTTGCCCTATTTCTTAGTGAGTTTAGTTTCCTGTCACTTGTGTGAGGGAAATGTTCTGCTAATGTGCCCGTCGTGTGTATTTCAAATGGTCCCTATAAAATATAAATAAATAATTTAGACAATAGACCTATTGAGGAATTCAAGAGCCAAGGTTTTGATATACTCACCAAATTCACTGACGTCCAACCTTCCTCTACACTTGGCAGCAGCAATTCGTGTGTCAATTCATCAAACCATTACTGTGAAGACCAAAACCCACATAAATTCATCAAACCATTAGTTATAAAACCTAAATGTTGGAGGGAATTGACATTAAAGGAAAAAACCCACCGCTAATTACATTTTCTTTCACATTTCTTTTTCTTTAAACGGTTTAAAATTTGAATAAAACGAACGTTGGAAAATGAGGGAACGCAGAGAGAGTTTTAAAGCAAAGATTTTAGTATTCGGATTTATCTGCCCATTGTTACTTAGTTTTATTTGTGAAATAATTCTATTTTTTAATTGAAGATTATATCAATAATACTGATTATTGATTTTAAAAGTTTGTAAGGAGTTTTCTTTATTAAGAAACAAGTTATTTGTAATTAATTTAAAGAGACACTAATAAAATAATTTTATTTTTTAAATATATTAGAAAACTTTAAGTAAATAAAATAAATGTTAAGTAAATAAATAGATAAAAATAATAATTGTAAGTAAATTAAATAAACTAATCTTTCATTGAATAGAATAAGTCTTATGTAAATAATAAAAATAATTTAAACAATGTAAATAAAATGAAATAATTTATCCCCCATTAATTGGGTTGGCATTATAAGATCCTCTCAAAAAGAGCAAAAGCAAAATGGGAATCTCCTCAACACGGATGGGTAAAGTTGAACATTAATGGGGCATCGAGAAGAAATCCCAGCCCTTAGGTGCAAGATGGATCATACATGATTGGAAAAGGAATATAGGATGCAAAGCATCAAAACGTCTCAAGAATGACACTAATAACAAAATTGATCTCCAAGCACTTCTACTTGGATTGTAAATTTTCTCAAACTCGAAAAAGAAAAAAAATAATAGTTAAAAGTGATTCCACACTAATTGTTAACGACATAAGATTGAACACTCTCCAATAGTGGAAATTCAAGTCTATATTTTTTGCAATACAAATATGTGAACTCTCGAAGTTGGATGACTACATCCCAAACCATGTTTGCTAAGAAGCCAACATGGACGTCGATTCACTCACCAACTCAGTTGTCGAAAGGGAGATGGAGTTGATTACTAATTGTTAGACAATAATATGCACGGTGCTCAAATGTTTAATATTTGGAGGTGATTCATAAATCACAACTCTCATCAATCATTAAATGCAATGTCATGTGTGATCTGCCCTCAACAAAGATTATTTATTAATTTAGATTGGAGCTTGCACAACTCATGATTAGGTGTTGGCCAACCACTATGGGCACACCTATCAGGCTTACCTCATGCCAAATAAAAATGACATTTCTAGGACTTATTACAGAGCAAAGATTGCAGTGTCTTTAAAACAAGACATAGTCCCATCCTTTTCACAATTCAATGGGTGTTGGAAGAGGATTTATTGCGAGTAGATGTAAAGTGAATTTGAACATCGCATCAATGTTCATGACTTCTCTACTCGATCTAGGGGAAATAGAGCAAGATATAAAGTGTCTAACTACTAGTTTGGTGAAACACCAATTTTTGGGCAACTTGGACGATGTACTAGAGGTGGATCAATATGGGAATAAGGTTCCCAAGCCCTCAAACTTTAGCAAACTCATCTAGTTCATGGAGATAATGTGGAATGGTATCCTTTCGTGTTCTCAAATGGACCTCCTTTGTTCTTGCCCACATGCATTCAACTTTAAAAGGCATAAAATTTCTCAAGAAGATTCTAGGATTGGTTGATTTAAAGAAGGGCTAAGATTTCTAGTTGAATTCATTGGAGAGTCTAGATGTATCCTTTTATGGCCCCAAGTGAATGTATTGTCAAAGATAGTTAAGAATTTGAGTGTAAAGAGTTGGTATGACTATACTCAGATAGGAAGATAATGCTTAGAACAATGCCAAGTTTCATTTAATATTGGTTGGATATAGTAGGGTATAGAAAGTATAAGACTATGCCAGACTTTTTTATTCTAGCATTATGAAGTTATCGATACAATTTTGTGGTATACATGGAACCAAGTCTGTAAGGGAAAAAACTAAAGCTCCCAAATCTTATGTAAAATTTATTTTCTTGAAAGTTATAGAATGGGAGCAACCTCCATCTCCATGGTTGCATTTTATCAACCAAAAAAATATGAAAAAAATCATAATTATACTTGCATAATATGAATGAATAAATAAGATATTTAACAAGAGAATGACGTTTAGTGAAAAATAAAAAATGTAAAACATTTTGTTTCCCTCCAAGGTTGATTCACATTCAGTATATTTTTATTTAGATTACTACCCTAAGGACAAGCTACTACAAAATTAGGTCATGATAGACAAATACATTAGGTTTCATCATTCTAAGGCTCAAATCTTTGAATGGGTCACACAAGAATGGATGATTGAAAACGTCTTTTATCTCCCTAAAGGTTTCTTCATTGTGATATTTATATTTGAGTCTTTGTGTTATGATATCATTCCTAACAGGATTTGGTTCTCTTGAGACACATTGATTTACGCCCAAAAGTGGGTTCCCAGTTTTGATCCCACTTCCTATAATCCCCAAGATGGAACTTGTAAGACCCTGCCTCGCATGCGACTAACACAACCTTAAATTGTTATACATTTATCCTAAATATATGGTCAAATATATTGCAAGTGATAAATAAGGCGATTGTTTAACTGTAACCTTGCAATTCATTTTTATTTTATGATATTGTCATTATTTTACTGAATAAAGATGTATGTGCATGTAAATTATTGAATAAGATTTGAAATTATAAGATGAATTTGAAATAAGATCATTATTTTTTTGTATTACATTAGATTCAAGTAATTAGCTATGTCAATTATTCATGGATAAAGTTGTGAAGATTCAATTTACAATTAATGTGGTTTACTATTATGGTCTAACTGTGCTTAATTGTGTTTTGCAGGAAAGTAGGTGAGTCAATGTGGGATTAACATTAAAGGTCAAGTGAGTAATTTGGAATAGTTTAGTTATTTTGAATTTACAAATAGGATGTTAGAATGTAGAAAATATTTTGAAGGTTAAGGTATATAGTTAATGTGTAATGGCGATTTAAGTGTGGGTTAAATGTAAAGTGTTCTTGTAAGGATAATTAAGTGTCATTACCATGTGGTTAAGTGTGTGAGTGGAGAATTAAAGTTGGGGACCCTTTGTTAAGTTAAAATTCGAATTCATTCTTTGATGAACTTTTAAAAGATATTAAAAAGACATATTTTATGTTTTTCCACTTTTTCTAGTACCCTAAGGCAATCACGTATGGGTTGGGGGTCTATTTATGACCATATCTTGGTCCATATCCAAGATATGACCCTCTTTTAATGCCCATTTAAAAGGGTGGCAGATTTGAATGACCTTGGGGCAAGAGAATGGTGTCTTGTCTTTCAAACTCATTTATGAGATGAGACAATGGAGATATAGTGGACAAGTGCTCCATGCCCCTCTTAATGAGGATGGAGACTTTTGGAATGGAGTAGAGTACACTCTTCCCTTTCCCATCTCCCCAAATTTTCTCACACATGTGTGAGCACTTGTGGGAAATTGTGCTTGAGGATCGAATGAGAGAGTGACAAGTGCCACTCCCTCATTCAAAAGGATTCAATTTGAACCCCTTTATATTGGATTTAGAAAGAAAAATAGGGTTTTTACCCACTTCTTCTTTTGGAGAATGTTTGGTTAAGTGTGGAGAAGAGGAAGGAGAGAAAAAAAAAACTATGGAAAATGAGGAAAGAAGAAAGCTTTTGGATATTGAAGTTGGAAGATCCAAGATTGGTATTAGGTTGGAGAAAAGGAGACTCATCCCTACAAGCCATGTAGAGAGATAAGTCTTTTTCTCTTTGCAAATATTTGTTATTTCATTGTGTGATGTTGCTTATATATTTACCTATATTTAAATGAGAGAATAGGGTATGGGAATTCACTTCCTTGAAGTATAATGCATATATGAATAGGTGTGATTTTGATGTATGGTATTCTAAATATTTTTTAAGTATATGTAGAGACCCCATTATCTTGGGTTTAGTTAAATGTGTTTGCTCGAGGGTATGGCTAGAGCCCATGAGGCTTCATGATGCCATTAAGGTAGGGTGGAGAGCAAACCTTACTCATTTATGTATTACTCTTTGTATTGTTAAATATTTTTGTAATATTGAATGATAGTATATGATTGAAAAATGGAAGGATGAAAAAAGCAAGCTCTTATTTATTAATTTGTATTTTTTTTAATAGATTTTGAAGCAAAAATGCTGACCACTTCTTGTTGTTTATACTTTAAGCTTTGTTGATAAATGAAAAAAAATAGTATTCATTTGTAAGGATAATAATGGGCTCTTGTGATTTACCTTTAAAGGAATATGTTGAGATTTGTGTTTATAGTGGAAGTATGGTGGGTTCTTTTTAAAATGGGCTCTTGTAAAAATGTTATTTCAAGTTTACATATGAAAATATATTTAACTTCAAGTCTAAGATATAAGCAATGTATTGCTCTTCTACCAATATTAAGCCTTCTAAACCTCATAGTTGAATTAATTTTCTTGAATATTGATACATCATTATGATAACATTCAAAGATGAAATTGTCATTAAAAGTAAATAAAAAATAATTGTAGCTCTTTCTAGTTTGGAACTAAAGATGTCTATGAGAGGGAAATTAAATATACAAGTTCAATAATATCCATCCCATATTCAAATTTAGAAATTTGGATGAAAATCATGAAAAATAATCTAGTTCATCTATTCTTTTAAGGGTGGATACGGAAAGTTAATATTTGGTGAATAAAAGTAATCTATGTTGATACTTATCTAAAGCTCTTATTTAAAAACAAATAATAACCTTTTTGTTTAAGAAAAATAAGAGATGTCTATTTGAGAAAGTTGAATAGATTTGAAAAAAAAAGGCATGAATTTATTTCTATATATATACATCATACATTTTCAATAAATTTATTTGCTCTTATATCAAATACAAAATATGATTATATTATAATTCTAGTGAATGTAAATACTCATCCTTATATAAATCATGAAATAAATATATTATATATTTTATATAAAATAATTATTGATTCAAGTATTTTGAATTAATTATTTAAGACATTTTATGTTTGCTAAAGGAATAGATTAAGTAGAACAAAAAGAGAGACATAGAGCCAAATAATTAATAAATAAATTTTTTTTATATAAAAGTGCAATTCTAAATATTTTTCAAAATTATTAATATCTTTGTCTGTAAATAAAAGGGGCATAAGTTCGTTTAGAGTTAAAAGCATTTGTAAATTGAAATTTGCTTTTCTTTAAAAGTTAACTGATTTTTGTTGTGGAATATAAATAACTAAATAAACATTGGTTGTGAGTGATGCATCATTTCTGTAATGAGCCATCTATGACATTGAAGCCAAAAAAAATAAACCCGCAATTTTTGATCTGAGTAGGAAATGCAAAAGAAAACAAATAAAATAAACAAATACAGTTACTATGCATAACAAAATAGGATCCAACTGCTATTAAAGAATAAAATAACACAAGCATATATACTCATATGTGTAATGTGTGTGCCGCTCTGTATGAGTAGATCTGAAATAAAAGAAAATGTACTTGTATAAATATATGGGCATTTGAGAGAAAATGATTACTGTAAACAACATCATCCTTTCCTTATGCAGCCTTCTATGTTATTGCAGAAATGTGAGACCTGCAGCTTAAATAAAAATAAAATTGAAATATTTTAGCCTCAGTAGCAAAATGTTTATAAAGATCTATATGCTGGTAATAAAGAAAAGAAACAATGAATGGAGGTGCGAATAAAATAAAAAGATATATCTGTGTTTATGCACAGAGGAGAAGTGTGCTAAAATCAGCAACTAGTAAAATAAATAAATAAATAAAAATGCATGCAACTCCTCTTTTGACTGTATGAACTCGATCATCCATATGCCTCCTCTGCTGCCTTTTCCTTCTTGCTCTGTAGCAAGCAAAAAAAAAAGAAAGGAGAGAAGAAAGTATAATGCAAACCCCAAGAGTTAGGGTTCCAGAAGCTTTAATACCCAACATTAGGGAAAACTCTTTTTTGATGAATAGGCAAATATCTATATTAATATAAAGATATAAATTACAAATTCACCAAAAAGGGGCGGGTGGTAAAAAGGCACACCCCGAATGTCACATGGGCAGAGCCTAGAAAAGAAAAAATATCACATGGGCCCAACCCAGAAAAGCCAAAAAATCACATGGGCCTAGCCCAAAAGTCTAATAACAGAAAGAAAAATTAAGCAGCCAAGGCAGTGCCAGTAGATCCTGGGGGGTCCCTGTCATCCAGATTTTTCCCCCATACATCAGCGGGGTTTGGAGTGACGTTAGGAGGAGCACCCCAACCATCATCAACTTTATCTTCATCTTTTTCTTTATCTTTTTCCTCGCGTCGAGGCGAGATTGCAATAGTCAGCCGAGAAAATTTTTTGCCATTGGAGGGCCAACCAGAGCCAGAAGCAGGCGGAGCATCAGAGGGCCACCCAGAACCACCACCACCACTCCCCGGAGCACCACTAGAGTGCCAGCCCTGACTAGGACGCGGCGGAGGAGAACAAGCCCACTAGGGAGGTCGAGAATCTCGTCGAGCAGGAGGCTGTGAGCGGGATTGTGCGGAGTCACTCTGTTTCTAGCCTCGAGAAGGTGATCGTCCGCGAGAGGAGGAGGGCGAATCAGGGATCCAAGTCATAGTACAAGGGGCATTGCCCTAGTGGTTCAGGAGAACCTGCAAGTGAGCCACTTCCAGTGCAACCTTGTTGGCTTGCACTTGAATCTGTAAGAGAACATTAGAACATATAACTACTTTAGCATAAAGAGACACATTAACATCTAAATGAGAATGAGCAAATATACAAGCATTTCTATCTTTCCAGATATTGAAGAGGATTTCCACCTTGAAAGTGTGCTAAAGTTGGGTGAACTTAGTCGGGGTTCCAGGCAGGTCCCCCAGTAGAACCATATGCCACGAAAAGGGTTCCAGCCTAAAAGGCCAAAAGAAGTCATGAATTCAAGTCCAAAGCTGTTGAGCTTTGGGACAAAACCAAAAAAGGTGCTTAAAGCTTTCAGATTGCCCACAAAAAGGGCAGCGAGGGTCAGGAACCCCCAAATGAACACTTTAAACTGGTGGGGCTTGGTTGTTGGCACTACAAGCAAGAAGCCCCACCAGTTCACAACATCCACTACATTTTCAAAATGGACGTGAGTAGTATTATAAATCAGTTTAAACGGAGTATGGCTCAAGTTTAAAGGTGTAGTGTTTCTACTAATACCTTAAAATATATTATAATATTTGTCATGTACGAAATCATTAAACAACTACATTTATCTCGTAATTCTCATTTTAATATTATTAACAATAATGCTATAAGCATTATGACAAAAGCAATTTTCAGCGAGACCTCATACATGGGAAATATTAAAACCATTAATGTTAATATTCACCTAAATATTAGGGATGAATATTCATGTTCATTATAACAATATTTAAAAATTCACATTAATAGATTTAATATTTAATTTAATATATATTGGTTTAACATTAGTATTAGTCGTTAACTTCAATATATTTAATGTTAATATTGCTAGTGATGATATAAATATCAATACTAAATTCAATAGATATTAATATGCTCAATATTAATAAAGTTTGCATTATAGACATTTATATTATCGAGAGCATGGATAATGATATTCAAAATATTGGTGTGAGTTGAATTTGAAAAGTATTATTATTAAAACATTATTAATAGTAAATAAAAAGATTATTAATATTAGTAAAGAAACTTGTAATTCATATTCCTTACATTTCACTTGTGTGTTAATAATATTGGTGCCAATGTCATACTCTTAGGAGAAAAGCATGATGATATTAATATTAATATTGCAAACAATATTAACATTATTAGATGAAATATTAATACTTAAAATAGTTTTGAGGAAGCCCTTATTAACATAGAGTATTTTAATAAAATGATCATCAATAGAGTATTGATAATACTCCTATCAATATTCATATCGACAATTACCTTATTGCTATTGTTAGCTTAATTGATATTATTTTCATTAGTGTTCATTGAATTTGATAACTAGGTGATGGGAGCACATTTAAATAAAACCTTCTATAGGTGTTAAAATATGGGAAAAATGTAAATGCAAACACTACAATTATAATATTATTATTTTCTACCATGATAATTTAGCTACACTAAATTGCGTACCCTAAAATATCATCCTTGGGGCACGGTGAACTATATTAATAATCACAATACAAAATTGACAATATGGTTGACGGGAAATAGAAGCAAAGCGGTGCAACATGGATTAAGGTGTCACAGCCTTTGTAAAGAGGATACTATTAATGTAACCATTATATTGTGATACTTATAGATTTAATATTTAAAGCATAACTTAATGCTCATATTTACGCTAACAATAGTATCACATTAGCAAGTATAAATAATAGCTTTAAAGAAGGAAACTAATACCAACAAGTTTAATGATGTTGATAATTATCATATGATTTTAATATCGAGAGGAATGTCGATATTAACCTTACCTCTAAATATAAACAATAATATTATACGTAAACCTGG